>VYZV01009718.1:55343-119713 GCA_013401275.1 Pandion haliaetus | reverse complement strand
GAAGGACTGTCTCCCGTGGGAGGGACCCCACGGTGGAGCAGGGGACGAGTGAGGAATCTTCCCCCTGAGGAAAGGAGCGGCAGAGACGATGTGTGGCGAGCTGACTCAACCCCCATCCCCTGTTCCCCTGCGCCGCCGGGGGAGGAGGTAGAAAGCACTGGGAATGGAGCTGAGCCAAGAAGGCGGGAGGGGTGACGGGAGGTGTTCTGATGTTTGGTTTCCCTTCCTAATACCCTTGCGTTTTGTTTTTGATTTGATTTGTAGTAAATTAAATGGATTTTGTTTCTTCCCCAAGTTGAGCCTGTCTTTTGCCCGTGACCATAAGTGGGGAGTGATCCCTCCCAGTCCTTGTCTCGACCCACAAGCCTGCCTTTGGATTTTCTGCTCATCCCAACGTGGCCAGGCGAGGGGGTGGGGGGTGAGTGAGCGGCTTCGTGGTGCTTTGTTACCGACTGAGCTGAAACCACAACACTTAGTTATTCTGAAGGATCAATCCACTTCATGGGTGACAAATGACATTTGCACTATCAGTTTCTACCGTTGAGACAGGTGGCTTCTGCTGGAAGAAACATTGGGCATAAACTGCTAGTGTTTAGTCACCTTGTTTGCTAAGTGTCTTTTGGGAGACAGGAAGGATGGGGTGGTACTCTCCATGTTGTCATTTGTGCCACTCACACTGAGACCCACCTTCAAAATTAGGAAACAAGAGTATACTTCACCTTCTTTCTAGAGTGACATGCATGTTCTATTTCTTTTCTATTTGAGATCACGTGCCTTTGCTTATTGCGTTGACTTGGAAGATTAAGCTGTGCCTGAACTCTAATCAACAGGCAGTTTCCTTTGAACCCACCCAGCATGAAAGACAAAGCTAGGCAGGCTTGGGCAGACAGGGTATGGGCATGCAGAAAAGTTCCTTTATGGCACTGGTCATTATGTAGCCCTCGGATTATAGTCTTCACAAAACTAGGAACTGAGCTATTCTGAAAAGCAGTTTTCTGCAGCATTTCCCTAGGAATTAGTGCATGTATTAGGTTGGCATCCCATATCAGCATCATATTCCTTTGGGTGAATGTCTCCAGTAGACAGCAATGTTTCACCTACCAAAGTAAATCACACACAGAGGCCATCAAAACAGACACTAGTGATCCTTATTTAGTCCACTGGGACAAGCCGATATTAAGCAAGGAAATGTTGCACGGGCACACTGTGATGAAACCAGCAGCTGTCAAACATGGTAACAGGCCCCCATCTCAGTGTCAAATGGTACTTTATCCATATATAATACACTTTCAGTAGTGACTATGTGAGCTATATCTATATCTGCTTCTTCAGAGTTTAGCAGCAGCGCAGGCAGGGGATTTTTACTATCCTCCAGCCACAAGGAACTACCCTATGCCATGGAATTAGAGGCTGGTACCATTTTAACTTCAGCCTACTTGTCTCCTGTGCCTGCTGCAGAGAAAATTCTATGAACCCAAAGTGTAACCAAAAGCCTTATTTGAGGAGGTGAGGCTAGCTGGTATATAACATACCTTGTTCACTATGTGTACACATGGCCTTAGCTCCATTTAGGAAGGAAAAGTAACAGCCTTTCTTTCACTCAAGTGCAGGAGCATCCAGAAATGCCAAGCGGCAGCTCCCTTGCCAGTTTTCCCCTAGCCCATGTGCCATTTTCTACTTCTGTAGAAATGCCACCACTGTGTACCAAATTTCAGCCTATGCTGACCATGACCACTATGGCATTGCTAATGCCCTGACAGAGTGTTTAGTATTAACACAGACCGATCTGAAGGAGCTGCCTGAAGATCTGTCAGCCTCTCCTGAGGAAAAGGAGGAGCAAACTTATTGCAGATAGCTTTCCTATCGGTTTCCAAGTAACAACACCAGAAGCAATGTTGCCAAAGGTTAAAAAGAAATTTTAAGCTGGAAGTTGGGAGAGGTTTCCTGATGGGAAAGCTTACTGGGCTTGGGCACTCCCAAAGGAAGAAGAGCTGTAAGTCTTAACATGCAGGAAACTGGAGACTCACCTAGATGAAGCCAGCAGACTTCTACTTCATATGTAAGACAGATGTGTGATCACATAGTCTCCTGGGGAATGAAGCTAAAGATAGGGCTACTGAAAGCAAGATACCCAAGTCCAAGACTAGCTCTGAGATGAGCAGAGAGCTAAACCCGATTAAGAACCTGTTCCCTGTGGGAAAATCTTCACCCCTCATGGACAGTGGAGCTGCTCATCACAAAGGTGATGCTTCTTTGTGCAAGAGATAGGGTTTCCCTGGGCGCTTGTCCAAGACTACAACAGGGTCTTGAGCCCTATGAAATTCCTGCAAACTCCACTGCTTGCAGTTCCATCCCATTGTTCACCAGCTAATCATTATTTCAAATCACCTGTTTCAGTTAACTCCCATGAAAAGGGATAAACTAGTAAAGACTGGCCTAGCAGCTCCAAGCCTCGCAGTGCAGCGCAGCAGCACCACAGCTGCAGCCACACTTTAGGGACCCAAAGGCAGCAGAGCAAACAAAAGCCAAGTCACATGTCCCCTGATTCCTTCCACAGCTGAAACACGTACCCCAGAAGAGCACTGACCCAGATAAGGTTCTGCAGAGGTGCCTCAGTTCCCACTCTGCTTACGTGAACATAGAAATGGCAGAGACACGAAAAGGAGCAGTGGCTTGCCAGGCTCTAGCCGGGCCAACCTTGCGGAAAGCTATAGTTTTACTATGGAGGAATTACGTTGTTTGAATGGTGGCAGACAGCAAACCTGCCCTAAACACAATGCCTACCTGGCACGTTCTCTGCTTTTGCTGACTAAAGACTACCATGGCTCCTCCTCTTTCACCACAACCCTAATTTGCACAGGGAGTTGTCTTCTCCTCCAGCTATTTCCAAGCCCTTGCAGCACACAAGGTTGCCATGGCAATTATTGCAGTGTGACATAAAAAAATCTTCTATTAACTAGCAATCAGGAAAGGAGATAGAGGGGGAGGAAAATCGAGAGAGCAAGCACTTACTATATCTGCCAGAGTTGAAGACACTAGGAAAGAAATCCAAAACTCATGTTTTCAGCAATATCTGTAATAAATGCATCCAACACGGCAGTAGACGTTCCACGTTTCTATATGGATTGCAGTATATGAGGGGGTGTCTGAGCCATCAGTCAACCATTGTACTTGATAAAAAGATCTTAGAAGTGGCTCACAGTTGAGCTACAGTCAGGAGTAAAAGGAGGAAGGGAAACCTCATCTTCTGCATATCCCTCACATGCAGACCACGAGCTGAATCTCGAGATCTTATCTACAGTGAGCTGAACAATAGCAGACAGACCTGCACTGAATAGAAACCATCTAAGCAAATAAGTAGCTGTGGTGTCAGGGAATCAGACACCAAGCTGGGTGGACTTGCACCTTTTATCTTGGGGCCTGGACTATACAAATGACTTCATCTAGGCAGCGCATGTAGGCAGAAAAGAATTGTGCTTGCTTCACTGATATAGCTAGACTAGGAAAAATAGCTAGGAACATAAACTCAGTACAAAATGGTGCTGACAACAGAAGTTGCTAGCTTTTGGGAAGAAGACATGCAGCTATGCTGGTTACCTTTTGCTAGCATACACTGCCAACACAGGGTCTGTAGCATAGACACAGCCTCTGTGAAAGAGTAGAAAACACTAAAACTGCACAAGAATGCTGCCCAAACAGGAGGTACAATGCAAACCTCCTGGCAGCTTGGACTGATGTTCACCCCTCCATCTTATACATGTGTGTGTATGTGTGTGTACACAGAAACACACACAACATTGCCAAAGGCACACACAACTGAGATGCCATTAATCACTCCCTAGAGTTGGAAGAGACCTGGAAGTGGAACTCTAATCTACTATCCACTGTGATGGCTGCTTCTCAGCAGCCTTTCTCATGTCTTTCTCCGCAAGCTAAGTCCCCTGCAGGTCCAGGGATGATTCAGAATGCTGGGGTTGGTCAGTTGGTTTGTTTTTGAGGGAAAGGGGAGGGGGGAAGTAGGGTCCAAGGAGAAGGGCAAGAATCAGTTGAATTGAGCCAAAGGGAGGAGAAAGAAGAAATAAAGGAGGAAACATGTGACAAAAATAGTCCAGGCAAATACTGTGTTTAGGAAGGTGCCATGTTTATACATTCTACAAATGGGTTTCGAAGATCTAGCATAAAAAAGGCAACTTTCCTTCAGCACACGGCAACTGCCAGAACTAAAGGCTAGGCTCTGAGCTAAGTTCTTCCCAGCTATTTGCTCAAGACTTCAGCTGTGGTAGAGTTCTCAAACATGCATTTAACCTCATGCCTTTAGAGTAACTGAGGCAGAACAACAATAAAAATCATACAGAAAGAGTCAGAAGACTGCAGGAGGGCAGAGGGAACCTGACGAAGGATAGGATCAAAGGCAAGTGGAGAACAAGAGATGCTGGCGCCCTTTAACCTTACTCCAAGGAGGACAAATCCCTTCCCATCTACATTGATTTTGGCTAGGACAATCACCCTGTCTTTCATCTTAAAAAGTCTGCAGGCAATATGACCAAATAACTTTCTTTGCCTTACTCTCATTTTGCTTGGGTTTAGCTTAGGGCTTTGTTGATAACAGAGCACTGTAGCATTTACCCAGCTGGGTTAGTCANCTTTAATAATTCCTTTTTTTATTGCTGCTGTTTATGTAAACAGGTACAGTCTCTCCCCACTGTTTATTCATCATGTGTTGACTCCAGACACTAAAACTGATCAGATAATTTAATTGACTGCTCTGCAAGACAGTAAAGATCTAAAAGGTTACTGAAAAGCAGATCAGGCATCATACAATTCATTGCTTCAAGGATGCAGCTAATTGTCTATTTGCACAGTGATCCAAGAGCCCAGGTCTATTAGTGATGGGCTTCTATGTTTATTTCCCTAGCTAACATCAAGCACATATGCACTTTATATCACCCAGCTCATGAGATCAGATGGGCAAACTTTTTGTGTATTACCCCCTGTAACAACACATGAATTAGGCTCTTGGTGACATTTCACTCCACATGTGCACAGATATAGTGAAACCGGATCTCTGCAGACTGCAGGAATGCCAGTAGTATGAGAACCCAGCTTGGTCTTCCATTGCCTCGCTGGGTCAAGACACTGCTGGCAGCACAAACCGCTGAATGCCTATTCTCATCATTCACTTAGCAATCTTGTCTCCAAGACACACAGGAAGCAACCTTTGGAGCAGCTAGGTAACATGTTACCCATGGCAATTTTTAAAGTAAAATTGAGTGTTATGGCAATTGCTTTTCTGGCACCCGATACCTACATGCTAGGAGAAGCCCAGTACTGCAGATGGCTCAGTGCTAAACTGGAAGCATGTGACAAGTGTCCAGTGAGGGCACACAGACCCCTCAATAAGCTTTTGCATTTGAACACCAGGTAACCCATTTCTATCCAACTCTGCAGAAATGTTAAGTCCGATTTGACTTGCTAGTCTGTGACATTAGCACAGAACTAGTCTCACATTTGGTGTTACTGAATTTGCCAGCTTTTGCTCATCAGCTGGGATTGGGGCACGTGTGTCTCTCATAAGGCAGTCTGAAAGCTGGGAAAGTCAAGCAGGAAGCTCATTAAGTTCACGCTTCACTAAGAAGCCTGAATGTACTGATTCATCCCTCCTTCCTTCCCCCTAGTCCTGCAACTGCCAGCTTGTGCTGAAGTTCTCCAATTATGTTTATCAAGCTAATTCTTCTCCCTCTTTACTTCCAAGGAGCGAAGCATCTGGTCTGACAAACAAATTGTGTTGTACCTTTCGTAGCTTCCCGTAGTCGATGAGCTCTGGACGGTGTCTATGAATTAAAGCGCAGAAACCAAGGCCGTCCTTCCAACTACAAGAGAGACAGAAGAGAGCACAATGAACAGTGCTCAGCCAGGGAAAGACACAGTGACAGGCACGAGCATGACGGAAGGCACCAAGACAGCAGGATGGCTAATTCTGATTTAGTTTCCAGCTAACAGTGCTTCTGTAAGTGCTGGGAAGGAGGCATGTCCTGTACCTGCATGAGACCGTAATAAAGATTCCTTTCAATCCCTACAAAAATCTACTGTGATTAGGACTTGCCCTTTGCGTTGCCACCTCCTTTTTGCCAGTTCTCCGTGCTGAACTCTGTGCATGTCCTGTGGAGCATGCAAGGACAGGTGGAGAGCTCAGGGTTAAAAAAAGGTGTAGATACAAGCCCTAAAGGAGGAACAAGTGCATTCCTTAGGGAAAAGGTAGATGCCCATAGCTAACTCCACTATAGTACTGGCTAGCTTGGATGGCACTTAAGCTCTCAGAAAAGTGCTTTATATTTATATGGTTCATACAGCTCTTCAAGATGTGCTGGAAAAAGCACTATTATGCAGAATCTTCACTGGAACATCGCCAATTTGAAAATATTAAGAGCAGAGCAAGAAAACTCTCATCCCTTCCCAACTCTGCCACACTACAAAGCTTCTGGGGCAGCCTAATTTCATGGCTCCTGAAGTGTTCCGAGTTTTCACAGAGCAAAAGCTGTCTTGCTTAGCCCATGTCACATATGCTGCTCTCAGAGGACTTAATGTTCTGAAGAACTTTACGAAAGCAGCAATTGTAACCAGAATGAGGAATTGGGATGTAGGTACTTGGATCCTCTTATCTCTGCCTTTAGTATCATAGGTGTCTCTCTAGACTACACTGTTACTGTGTAACGTGCATCTGCATTGCCTCGGTAGGTCTGTCAGGAACATTTTTTAATATACCAAGAGACATACGAAAATAACACAGATTGTAAAACTAAGTTCTTGCCTGTAACTCACCTGATATGGAAGTTCTGGATGTTTACATTTTTGTAGGGGGCTGTCTTCCTCTGACACCATAACAAAAGTCCTTCTTTAGCAGATGTCTCTAGAGAATGAAAGAAAACACCCCAATTAACTTATTTTCTTAGAAAGCAGGAGTCTCTGAAGCATATGCTAGAAAAACATGACCAACTCTTCTTTGGTACAGACTGCACTGAATTGTGCTTTATTTAATTTCACTTGCCAGAAAATTCCTTGTTTGGAAGAGTCTACTGGGATAGTCTTGTTACAATTATTTTCTTAATGAGGTTCTGTAATAAGGAGATAGCTTCTCGGGATTAGAGAGGGGAATTTTGTAGGACTTGTAAGAGATAGGTCCATTTTCAGTGCTAGTCCCTGAATCAGCCTGCAAGAAATGCAATAGATTCCAACATCAAAGTTGGCTTTCAGGCTTAGCCATCCTTTTGAGCTGCTCTTAACATCTCTTAGAAGAAGAGGATGTGAAAAACTCTTCTCAGTATACCTGAACCTGGCCAGAAATGTCAGTGAGATGACAGGGCAGCTTGGGAAGGATAGCTCCCTAGGATCTTCTAGTGACTCACCTAAGAGCACATTCTGGGGCCTTTTAACTGGCAAAGCCATTTAGTTACTCCAGTTGTTTATTGTTGAGCAGTAGCTGGAAAGAACTAAGATTTACCTTCAACTGAGATATCTTGAATGGCAAAACGAAGGATGATGGTCCAGATCATTCCAAGAGTCATTTTAACATTGCCATCCACGATTTCTATGGAAAAAAGGTAGAAAGAGAAGATATAGAAGGCATCAAGTTGCAAGTGGAAAGTCTAGTAAAACAGGAGCATTGGGAGCATTCCCTTTTGCAGATGTGGGAACTGAAATTCCAGCTGAAAACTGTTCTTCCCTGCCTCCCCAGATGCTCTCCTGGTACAGCACAGTCTTGCCCAGTAGTACCCTGTAACCAGACTGGTTCTTTTCCAGTATAATACTCAGCATAAAACAGACACCAATGATCCAAAAGACCAGGAACAAGGACCAATTTAGATCAGTGTTAATTCCGCACAGAGGCCTAGAAACACCTTCTTCAGGTTTATTTCCAATCACTTAGAAGTCATATAAGCCAAACTGGGAAAAAGAAAAGCCTTCCTCTCTTACTCTGATATGTCTGCTCCAAGTCACTTACTTAACTGCCCCAGCGTAATTATACCAGAAGAACCAGTGATACTTCCCATGCAGATTAAGCTCTGACAGCTGGTTTTCTTGTGTCACCAAGAAACATCAACATTTTCATTTCAAACAAGCCTAAATATGCCAGACTGCCTGTATAGGGCTTCTTTCAGTTATATAATTGCCAAAAGACACAACAGAGCATTCCTCAAAGTAAACGCATCCTGCTTGAAGAGGAAGCAAAGACTCATGCTGACCAGCCTGTAACATAAACTAAGATGTTAAGCAGATTGTGCTTTATTGCTCACTGGACTCCGCAATATATATCAGCAAGGGTCAACAACTTGGAGTTTTTAGAAAGTGACTGCTTGTTTGTGAGGGGTATAATCTGTTTAGGATGAGGGATCAAGGTTCTGGGGGGAGGTGCTGGGCAGATACTGGCCCAGAAAGGGGTTTCCACCATGTATAGATTAGTGCCAAACAGTGAGCAGTTGGGTCTCAAGTGCTGATCCTCAGCATCAACAAAAATTCTGCACAGACTATATATACACATTATAAAACTTACAGCCTTCACTTTTTTGGATAGTGAAACTAGCTGAGCTGCCTTCTCCTACTCACTCTCTGGCAGGTTCCTGCATGGTAGAAAGATCTTTCACAAACAACTGACAAGTTATGAGAGTATTTCCAGGAAGAAAAAGGTTAGAATTAACCTACTGTTTGCATGTGGAATAATTCAAGTCCTAACAAGGCTGCCAGAAACCATTTTTGTACTGCTGTAGACACCTCTGTGCCACTGCTTCCATAAAGCTGCCCAGAAGGAACATTTTATGCTCTGGGGCAAGTGGAAATTTGCAGTGTAGGCAACTGCCACCTGTCTGGATCCTGTCACAAAACAACAATATTTGAAATTTTCCTTTTAAGCCATCAAAAAAAGTTTTTTCCCTTATGAAAAATTTTCAAAATGTGAACCTCAGTGTAGTCAAAAACAACAGACAAGTAGCACACCCCCCAAACACATTGTTTCAGAACCTGTGGTTTAGCAATACATGTAGTGCAACTTCCAGTGTAAATTAGAAGGATAATCTCCACTGTGCTTTGACATACATCTGCATTAGGGATTTACAGATTTAAAAGATAGAAAACAAGACAGTCACCTTGTTCTACTGCAGTAAACCCCTGTGTCCACTCCTTTCTGCACTTGAGAATACACAGAGGTATCTTGGTGGGGCATCAGTTTGCCCAGAATTAAATAGCCAACAACTTTTCACTGCAGTACAAAAGAACCACAGTTACTGTTGCTGGCATGAAAAAAAAACTATGTTTGTCTGTTGACGGTTTTCTCACAAATGAATTTCTTATAGGTATTTTGGGGCCAGAGGTTGACCACTAGGCTGATGTATAAAAATGTCATGTGATGGCAAGTATATTCAGTTCTGCACTTTTTGCATTCTTCACCCCTCCAATAAAGCACCACAATCAACTTTAAGGAAAATCCTTACTATTGTTACAAATACCTGAGATACTACAGCTAAAATATAAAAGAAAGCATCCGTGTTTTCAGCTTGTTTTGTGCATGTGATAGATCTTTGTGGGGATTTTCAAAAAGCAAAAAAACCCAATGCTTGTAAAAACTGCAGCAGCTGGCAGGAGGACCCTAGGATATATTTAAGATCTGAAATTAAATTGAGCTCTTTATTTTAATGGACTAGATTAAAATCTGATGGCAATACTTCAATGTTGAAAATGCTTTATGAACACTAATAAATCAATCAGTGAGCTGAAATAGGTAATTAATATTACTGTTCCATGGATTTTAATTGGAAATAAAGGTCAAGATACTTACATAAAACCAGATGGCGTTAAGTTGCTAATGGCATTAGAACTCAGCACTATGCTCTGGTCACATTCTCAAATTCCAGTTTTATAAAGTTAGCCGGTGGAGTTAAGGTGGAAAGCATCTCTTCTCCCCAGCCCTCTTCATTGCATTACTCATTTAAAAGGGAGGATGTGTGCTCCCTGCTCCCATATCTGATTCTTCCTTAGCAGTGCACCAAAGCAAAGCTACTCTGGAAGAAGCCCTGAATATTTCCACCACTTCATCTCTACGTATCATTTACTTTTTCTTGAAACAGAGAAAACCCACCACCTACCAAGCAGATACTGATGTCAGTGAGATTAGTGAGTGATCCATCCCAGGATGCAGATTTAACCAACCATAGCATCCCCAGTACTTTTCTTCTTCTTTTTTCTTTTAAACAGAATTGACAAAAGTGTTATTATTTGTTAGAAGTGGGCAAGCATTTTTCATTTCTAGAGCTAAAAAACTTCTCCTGGCAACCTGGTTAAAAAGTCAGCCAGCTAATCAGAAAGGCCGTATGCTCTTTGGCCCCCACTCACTCGGTTTTCTGCCTTTGCATTCCCCAATGCCAACCTCCTTTCCTTTAGGATCCCTTCAGCGCCCTTCAGCTGCTGCCTGTCTCTTTCTAATATAGTGGAATATGGCCAAGAAACAAAAGTGAAAAACATGGTTGCAAAACAGGCTTGCATGAAGCCTTCTGCTTCCTGGTGATGAAGAGAAAGAAACTCCAGAGGTATTGTTAAAAAGTTGAACGTTAACACTACAAAGCTAGAACAATCTAATGCTTAATTGAAGATACTGTGTTTGTTCCCCACTGATATAAGTAAGGCTCAGTAATGTGAAAGCAGTTCACACATTAAAAGGCTAATAATCAGACAGTATCTTCTGCCTGACTGTGCTTTCCAAGTACTCTTCCTAGGCAGGACCTCTGCAAGCATTGTCTGCACTTCTTCCACCACCAGCAGCTGTTGTCTGAACAGCAGCAGCAAGCGCATGTTATAAATGTGATTTACATTCAGCTTCGGGGTGGATCAATTGCTGGCTAAAGCTGGTGAGGCATCTGCATCCACTGGAAAGAAATTTTTTGCACCAGTGAATATGCTTCCACCCAGCTCCCATTGTTGTAACAAATACCATGAACAAAATATGCAAAAACTACAGTACTCTCATCCATTTGTTTGACAGCCAATTAAGGGCCTGACAAATATTCAGTCCTTAAGGGCAAGATGGGCTGGCTACGTAGATGTGGCCTTTAAAATGCCACCACCTTTTTTAAATGCATGAACTCATTTTGAAAAATGGAAAAATGATTAAGCTTACTTTTCTACCCTGGCCTGGGTAGTTAGAATCAATGCTACAGAAACTGCTATCCCCCCTAGCTACTTCTGAGTTGCCCATGAGAGAAGCAGTTGCAAGGGATGAACAACTGGCAGGGTAGTGTTATAACCCGGGAATTGGAGACACAGAGCAACAGTGGTGACATAAAATAAAGGCTGCTCTGCATTTTGTTTATCCTGACAAAAGCCAAATAAAGCAAGACAAGCATCCATGCCCGTGTCTTCAGAAAGCATGTTGCTAATGATGGTCCAGCCATATTTAGGGCAGATGGATGGCATTGTTGATGGGGGTGTACCTCTCAGCTCCCTAATTGTGCGTGGACAGGAGATAGGGACAAATATAATGCTATGTTTCACTCACTGAAACGCAGAGACCTTATTTTCCCCCACTCCACTGTCAAATGTATGCTTGCTCTGCCTGGTGCTTCAGTAGGTGTTTTGCTCAGATGGGACTTCTGCAGTTGTTGAAGTCGCTAAGCATTATTTCTCCTTTCACTTGCACAGGTGAGAATAGGGATCAGTTCATCCAAAGTTATCTTTATGTTGAACCGAGTCACATCTGTCTAAGCAAGCAGCAACTTTCTATGCAGATTAGAGGTGCAAATAAAACAGTCTTAGGGTCACATACTTGACCTATTCAATCTGTTACATCCCAGGAGCATTTGACACCAGTATGGAATCTATTACAGCAAAAGAAGGCTTCTGAGGTGTCAGATGACAGTGAGATTTAAAAGCAGATGAAAAACCACTTAGAAGCTGCACCAGGCTAGAGCCTTCCTTGATCCAGGTTTACACAGATCTGCTGTATGCCGCAACTGCTTTGATCCTATGGACTCTGGCTAACATGGAATATGTCCTGCACTCATGCTGTGTAGGAAGTCCTCTTCAACTCTGGTTCTTGTTCATTGGGACACTGCTGCAGAGCTTGGCTTGTAAAGAGCAGAGAGGGATCTTTATTTGATGAAATGTGAGATAAATGCCATGAAAACATTTTTGCTGGTTCTAACTGATTAAATACAAGGTTTCACAAGGCTTAAGCCAAGCTGAAAGCCTCCTTGGGATTCTTTCTGAAGTTTATTTTTTAACCACAAAAAATAATAATAAATAAAGCCAGGACATTGATAGCCAATGCCATTTGTCTAATGTATACAGAGAACCACAGCTGGGCTTCAGACCCTTCACACAGAACCCTGCTGCCCAGCAGATACCCAGAGATGGAGCAAGCCACCTCAAGGTGAGGAGTGTGCTACCCTAGCCAGTACCACCACACTGCTGCTGGATGGTGGTTTTCTCCTCTGGGAGAAAAGCTACCTGGAAAACTTCCTAGATCAGTCCAACCTGACTGAGGCATTTACAACTCATTTTCTGGTGCAGTGTTATGACTGCCTCATCAGCTTTTATCTTCTACTTTGCTGCTGCATGATGTCTTGTTAAAGTCTGAAAGTAAGCCCTTAAAATTCACGCTCCAGGAGGGTTTATAATCCCTTCCACGGACAGACTTACTGCTGTGCTGTTCAAAGTAAAAGCCCATTTTTATAGCTGATGTGTAATTTACTGTACACCAAGCACCTGGATGGACCAGGCAGAAGCCCCTGCAGCAGGTTACGTTTCCGGGTGACAACCAGAGTGGCCTGGGCTCGGTCTGGGTGCGTGGGCAGGCGTGGGGTTAGGGAAGCCCATGCTGTGATCACACTTACATGGCCTGAGCTGGCATCACAGCATAAGCCCAAGCACCCTGTATAAAAATCAAAGCTAACCTTGGTCCAAACTTCAGTGCCGTGCTACCTTGGGTAGTACAAAGAAAACCATATGGGTTCACCATGTAGCTGCACAGGCCCCAGGACAAAGGGGAGCCAAGAACATTTGGCAGGGAAGGTCAGGATCACCATTCAGACTGATATAAATCATGGCGTCTGTCACAAAATGGCTACCTCACAGCCTGTTTCTGAACAGGGTAACTGCTATGAATCCATACTGAATAACTGGGCCCTGGAGATCTTTGGTCACAGACCATTTTACTTGCAAACGATTTCTATGTGCTGTGAGGGTACAGTCACAGCTGATTCAAGAGCAGAGATCAAAAAGGAAAAATCCAGTGGAAGGAGAGAAGGAGGCAAACTAGTGCCAGGGAGAGCAGAACCAGGAAAAAAAAAGGGAATAGAGCAGGGAGGGTAGGTTTTATGCATGCTCTAGACTCCCAGAAGGATCCAAATGTCTGTCCAAGATCCAAATGATAGCAGGAGCTGTCTTAAGGCAGAAGACCTCTGGCTCCAGGTCAAACTTCCAGTTTGAAAAGGGTCCCATATAGATATGGACTACTGTATCAGACACTAGATGCACCAGTCTTTTTTGTAAGGGCACAAAATGACCTTAGATATGCATTTGTGCTACATAAACAGTACTAAGGGCCAGCAACTCCCTCAGGTTGCTCCTGTGGGAAAAGCTGAGCAGATTGAAAAGTTTTGCAGGCAAAATATCAATATCATTGAGCCATTCACCTCTTGCATTTTACTCTTAAATACTGAATCCAGTAAAGAAGTATCTGCAAAGTCCCTAGACACTAGTTTCAAATTGTTCCAAAGTCTCCACAAAATTAAAGCAGTATGTTGAGGTAAAGGTCTCAGTAAGGCAAAAATAAGCACCTGCAGCAGCTGAGGTATTCTGCCTGATCTGACACAGAACAAGTGGACCATAGGATGGGCAGGTCTTAGAGATGTCCCCAAGAACATGCCTGAAAGGCCAAAACTGGGGACAGCATGCTGACACTGCTCTGACCTCCTGGGCTAAGAACAGGCAGGGCTCAGTCCTGCAGCCCCACAACTCTCCCATAGGAGGAATGCTTATCCAGAACTGTATCATGGGCTCATTTCCTGGCTCTGTCATGAGTTTCCTTGAAGAAACCACGTATTTCCATCTGTAAGATGGAGATAACAACCTCCCTCATTTTCTGTGGTCACTGTAAAGACAAACCTAGAAATACCACAGAAGTGGAGTGTCTCCACAGCAACAGTGACAACATGAGTCCCTAGGCAGGACTCACACACAGGTCCAGAGCAGAGGAACACAAGAGTCATGAAAACACAGTCCAGATAAGATGACAAGTCGTTAAGGTTTACAGAAGAGCAAATTATCTTACTAACCTGCAAGCCCTTCTGGGTCTCGGGTGACATATCTGCAAAATACCCACCATCTTTGCTAAAAAGACAAAAATCCTACACAACTCCTTGCTGTCTGCATGCTCTGCAAATTCATCTTGAGGGCATCCCTGGTGCTGTCTACAATGGTCTCCACACAACGATACACAGGCTTCCAGCTAGAGCACCCAGCTTTCTGGGATGCACAACAAGAAGCCCAGAAGCCCTGAAAATTGGAGCCTCTGGGGTCCTTGACCTGTGCTGGGGCCTGCACCTGGCTTTGACCCATGACATGTCCTACAGCAATAGGGGATCTTTCCCAGCAGCTCTGCAACAAGTTAAATACAAGCAGCTGCTATGCTTCAGTTGAGACTTTTCTTCATTCAACAAAGAAACATCTCAATTAATTTGTTTCTGCCACTGCTCAATGTTTTCCTTAACTCATGAGAACCAGGAGAAAAGTAGGAGGACCTCACCAATAAGCCCAAGTGGGAATCAGGTTTGGCAGCTTGGTGTGAAGGTGGGATTTAATTCCAGAGTAAAAGCCTCATATATCCCTTTTTTCTTCCATGGCTTATTCTACAAGGGCATGACAGGGCTAGGGAGGCGCAAAGAGAAATGACATGCAGCCGTGAGAGAAAGCCAACAGCCAAGCACAGCTTGGGCCCAGATGAATCAGCTGGTTTCTTTACCTTCTGCTCCAATAGATACTAGTTTGACTCCTTTGCTGGCAATGAAATCCAAGGCCTTGTTCACATTGGATATCTTGTGCACTCGCATTTTACCTCTTTCAGGCTTAGCTAAACGTTCACCTAATAAAAAAAAAGGAAGAAAAAGAGTATTAGGTAACAATTCTGAACCCTTTCTCCCCTGGTGGGTGTTTCCCCATACTTGTGGGTTCCCGCTGCTCAGCCAGGCAGAGAGCGTAGACCTCCCCGCATCCTTTCTTGACAGTGAATGCAGGACAGCCACGCTCACCATTAAGTACCCCCAGAAAGAATCAGACAGAAAAGTATCTTTTTGTTGCAGATAGTTTAATAGCAGAGGAACTGTCAGCACTGAGTCCTTTCCACAGCAGGTTTGTATCAGGTGAAAAGGTCCTTCAAAACCACACTGACCTAGGCAGTGGAACTAACCTCTGTACCATTAACCTCAGATAACGATGCCTGGAAATGGCACAAACTTCCCTCCCCCACAAAGACAGGTGAGGAGCTACCCTCCAGCCTTTACAACACCCAATTTACAAAGCAAAAGTCTCCTTCTTAGAACTCCCTACAGTCAAACATGAGGGTGATCTTGTATCTTGCCTTTTCTTTCCCCTAGCCAGGATACAGACCTCCAACTGCTCTAGTCTCTTCACTGATTGGCCACAACTGCCTGTATCAGGAAATAAAATCACTTCTTTGGCAAGTAGCTTTATAACTGTAAGGACTGTCATCTCATCTCCTTTCCATTACATGTTTGATGTATTTCTAACTCTATGCAATGGTATGCACAGTCATATGCATTTTAAATGTTTATAATGAGGCAGAGAGAGGTAAACAGCCTAGCTCTTAAGTAAGAGCAGGTAAATCTCTGACAGAAACGAGTCTTAGGGTAAATGCCAGCTCCTGACTGGAACAAAGCTGGAAGACTTGGAAAAGCTCTTTCTTGACCTTATTTATTTGAAAGGGTTGCATTAAGTGCAGTCATGCCCTTCTTGATAGGCTGTCTGTAACTATGCTCACAGCCTCCTTTTACTAACAGTAACCTAACACATGGAGTAAACAAATTAAAGCTTGGGCAGAGAAGTGGACTTTTCAAAGGAACCCCTGCTAGAAATAGAATTAGATGGGACATCAGGAACCACTTGTTGTCCTGGTTTCAGCTGGGATAGAGTTAATTTTCTTTCTATTAGCTGGTATAACGTTATGTTTTGGATTCAGTATGAGAAGAATGTTGATAACACACTGAAGTTTTCAGTTGTTGCTAAGTAGTGTTTATACTAAGTCAAGGATTTTTCAGCTTCTCATGGCCAGCCAGCAAGAAGGCTGGAGGGGCACAAGAAGTTGGGAGGGGACACGGGCAGGACAGCTGACCCAAACTGGCCAAAGGGTTATTCCATACCATGTGACATCATGCCCAGCATATAAACCTGGGGAAGCTGGGCTGGGGGGGCAGATCGCTGCTTGGAAACTAACTGGGCATCGGTCAGGGAGTGGTGAGCAATTGCATTGTGCATCACTTGTTCTGTATATGCCAATCCTTTTATTACTATTGTTGTAATTTTATTATAATTATTGTTTTCTGCCTTTCTGTCCTATTAAACTCTTCTTATCTCAACCCACGAGTTTTACTTTCCCCCCCCACCTTGATTATCTCCCCCATCCCATTGGGGGGGGGTAGCAAGCGTGCAGCTGCG
This sequence comes from Pandion haliaetus, assembly GCA_013401275.1. Taxonomy (NCBI): domain Eukaryota; kingdom Metazoa; phylum Chordata; class Aves; order Accipitriformes; family Pandionidae; genus Pandion; species Pandion haliaetus. Next base: position 103,000 of record VYZV01009718.1, on the reverse strand, counting down.
TTGTGCTTAGTTGCTGGCTGGGGTTAAACCACAACACCTGTGAACCACACACCAAAAAAACGAACAGAACAGTGCTTTCAGATCACAAGCTCCAGAATACAAAAAAGATCTAAACAAAATGCAAGCAGGTTTTGCACTTTGAGAAAAAAGGTATGAGACAATTAAAAAGAGATCAAATGGGCAAGTCTAGGCAAGTAATTACTCACCTGACCTATTCAGTTCCAAAAGTCTCCTGCTATATCTTGAACCTCAATATTTAAGTCAATGTGAGCTAACTCAAAACTTTTATCTGAGGCTTTAAGGGTGAGAAAGAAAAGTACTTTTTAAAGAACTCTTTTTCATACTAAAACTGGATGGCTTGTTTCCTAAGGAGGGAGGAAAAGCTAAAAGGGAGAAAAATAGATTTAACTCCATAGCCGTGCCCTAAAAAGAAAAAAAGTCTGAAAATCCTTTAAAAGTGTTTCAGTGATTACTGTAGGCTGGTGTCATTAGCTCTCAAGCTTAAGGATAAAACCAGATTCACTTTCAAAATGAAACACTGATGTCTGACAATTTAAGTAAAAAGATGTATTTATGCTACTACCTCCATCCTAGGATTAAAAAAAATCTCTTTTGCTTTAATGGAGCCTCAAATACATGTCATGGTATGTTGCTTTCCTTTTCCATTTGGATAATACTAGTAATTCTAAATAAAAGTGGAAGCATTTTTTGTAATAGTTTCACAATGACATTTTTACATGTAGTTTCACAATAGACTTAAGCAGACTTATGCTGCCAAATGTCAACAAATGAGTTGAGCCAGCTAAAAAAATAACCATTTTCTTCAGCTCATGTGACTGTAAACTAGCCTTGCAAAAGGGAAAATAAAGACAAGAGATTAGGTTTCAGCTGGAACAGCAAGCTGATCAAATTCACCTTGTGGCTGAACACGTATTGCCAACACAAAGGAGAGCATCTGAACTGCTCTCCCTGGGGCTGGGGAGATCAGGATTGTTCCCTCTAACAGCAATGTGATCCTCAAGCAATTGATGGTGATTGCAAAACTGCAGCCTCCCTCTCTCAAATACCACAATAGGATATTTGTTTCAGAATCATTTTTTGGGGAACTTAAGTCCCAAAACCCGATGGCTATTTCCTTCAGACTTGGACTTTATTACAAATTTAGATTTCCAGAGAAAAGCTTCATCTGGTTCCATGCTATACATTATTAATTATGTAGACTGTTAAAAGGGAAGCCTGCTAGAAATATGTTCTACTTTCAGCTATTTGCATCATTGCTTTATTTCTCAGTATTTCTCCCAGCTGGGACAATGAAAATGGTCTACTCACTTCCATTCTCTGATTCTCATGTACTAGCCCAAGGCTGTACTTAAAAAGCCAAACAATGCAAGGAAGTGTTGGCATAGAAGTTGTTTACAGCAAATTTGTTTAGGAAAAATTTCAATTAGTCATTCCTTCTGTTTGGGGGAGGAAATAAAAGCCGTATAACTTTGAGCTTAGCCTTTTTCAATCTTGTAGTAGTATTTCAAAAATGGCTTTGTTGGGAAGGAAATGCATGCAGTGAAAAATGAAAGTGTATCTTTTGGGGCAATTTTGAGGCGGGGCGGGGGGGCAACTGTTACTTCTCACCACAGAGGCCAACGGGAGAGGACTCACAATGAGGAAGTCCCAGGACTGTCCCCTGCACAGTGGCCGGGGGACCGAGGGGCTCTGGCTGGGCTGGAAGGAGCCCATCGGCAGCACAGCTCACCACCTCAAGGTACCAGGCCAAGTAAAACTGAGGCACTCTGCTCTTGCAGAACATCACTGCTTCCCGTACTTTGGGAAGTTGCATTGGATGGGAAAACTGCTTCCTACCTGCCCTAGCTGCCTGGCAGCAACATATCCCCAGGGACACACAGGAGGGTCTGCCCTGAAACAGGTCTCCCACAGCCCCAGCGGCACAGTCCCTCTCCAGCCCTAGGGTCTCCAGCAGCTTCCCTGAGGCAGGCTCCATCCTTCCTCCCATGGCAGCCACCCCCGCAGCAGGGGCAGAGGGAGATAGCACCCCCTCACTCCCACATGCCCCAGCCTGGCAGCCAGGCAGAGGCGGCACTCGGCTCTGCACGGCGCTTGGCCAGCCCAGCCCAGCGCTCTCAAGGCTGAAGGCTCTTACGGTCATCACCCTCTGGGTTAGAGGAAAAGATCAGCCTGCCACAGAGCAACCCTGCTCATGCCAAATTCCCATCAGCAGCTCTGCAGTCCCGCAAAACATGGGAAGAGGAAGGTGTGGAGTGAGCCAAGAGCTGAAAGGGAAGGTCAGAAGCTGGAACTGGAGGCCTAGAGCCATCCGGAGACTCACCCTTTTGGCAGGTGATCAGTGGGAACCATGGCAGGAATATACAGGTGAGCCCTTGCCAGCCAGCAGGAGACTCCTTACCCCCACGCTGCTCCTGGGCTGGGCTGCTGCTTTTCCAGCTACAAGCCAAAGGGGCTACTAGCGAGGCCAGCAGCTGGAAGGAAGCTCCACAAAAGCAGCGGGGCTCACAACTGGAAACTGAACCGCCAATGATGGAAATGAAATGGGGAAAAAACAACTGTGCTAAATTTCTCCTTTTCTGCCACTGTACCTAGAACTGTGGTTCTAGCTTCTGCTGGCTGTAAGGAAAGGATGCTCAGTCCTTAGCATGTGAAGAACCATGGCCTCTGGTGGGATGCAGCCCACAGCTGCTCCCCATGCCTTTGTCCGCTAGTCATCTAGTGGCAGGCTGCGGGCACAGAGTTGCTCTGCAGCAGACGCGTAAATGCCGTGCCCACACCAACAGTGCACTCAGAAGCCTTTAGCTTCTTCCCAAACTGAGTGGGGTCCAACAGGCCCTGCCAGCGGGCTCCCAATGAGACAACAGGAGAGAAAGAGTGGGAGATGAGGTGAGGCAAGGAAATTAAGCAGTGTGAGATATGAGTCCCCCTATTTTAGCACTGAGCCTCATTCGCCCTCCCCTATTCGTGCTTCTCTCCCCCATCTTCCAGTTAGGTGATGAGAAACTAAGCCACCAAGGCCCATCTGCCCCAGCTTCCAGGCTGCAGCCCCTCTTCTGCAAGGGAACATAAATACAGAAAATAAACTAATAGGACTCTGCTACCTCGTTTCTTACAGGCACTGCAGAAGCAATGTGCGTGCTGCAAAGCTCTGATAATATTTTGAACTCTGATCCCTCCAAACCACCAGCATGAGCAAAAACCCTGAGGTTTTATCCTATATTCATAAATTCTGAAAAACACATATACTGACAGGATCAGGGAAGGGGAAGGCAGTCTGGGTGCTTCTATCATAGCAATTGTATTGGAAAACGTACCAAGAAGGTCAGGAGTGCAAGTCATTGGGTTGCTATTACTGGCTCAAAAGCCATCAGAAGAAAGTCTGTGAGCATACAACCCCATTTTCATACATACAGTCTTATCTCCCCTCAGTGCCTCCAACAATACTTTATTAAGGTATTTATTTCATCAGCACATCAGTAGGGATTACTGCTTATATGAAATAATCCCTGGGAGATATCTGTTAAGTAGTGGGACATTTGTGATAGGGAGTGAAAACAAATCTGACCTAACTTGTTCATGCCACTGTTTTTATTTCAGACTGGGTTTTCTGGGATTTTTGCTTTTCTTTGTTTTTTTTTTTTCCCCGAAGGCTTGAGCACTGAGCTCAGATTGAAACTGGAATGGAAAAACTTCAGTCACAGCTGAAACTGAACAACACAGAAGATTTACTGGTTTGACTCCCCTCTTCCAATAAATTCTATCCTATTCCCACTGTCATGTGGCTTTGGTATGATTTGCCAGTGCAGCATTCCCACACTCTTCCCAGAGCTGCTTCATCAGCCCTGCCAAGCAGTAAGAGCCGTTGCCTGAGCCTTCACAGGAGGCTGTGCATTCCTGACGGGCAGAGGAAAGCCGACAGGCAGGAGCAGGAATGCAATGGGCAGCCTGCAAAGGCCATGAGGCTTGGAGTACATTCCAAAAGCACATTAATGGTCACTGCTGGAGACAAGAGATTTGGTTAGGGAGAAATTTGTTCTGAATCAGAAAGCAGCTGTTCTTATATTCCAGCAAAATCTGCAGCATTACAGCCCTTGCTGTCCCTCTTCTGCAACAAAGGGGGAGGACAGATTTTAGAACGGAGATGCTCAGGACACTTGAGAGCATCACACAGAACCTCTCTCACCTGAAATGACTTCCAGAAGTAACATGAGTTTAAGACCATCCCTGAAATCTTCCTCTATGTTCTCAATCTGTGTCCCAGCCTTGCGGAGGTGAGAATTACACCACGCTGTAAATGTCTAAAACACAGGAAAGAAAGAAATAAAGAAAAAAAAAAAAAAAGCAGTTAGTAATCTTCCCAGAAGCCAAACAACAGTTCAGAACCAAAGCAGTGCTGCTAGGCACCATGACACAGATTCAAATGCTGCTTAGGTTATCATCTTTCCACCCACTGTCCTTGTGGAGCACAAGCATTAGTACCTAAATATCCAAAGAAGTTGCAGGGTGTTCCCATGACGGAGTTTGAGAGAGACAGTCACTTCACGGCTCCAGCATGTCTGATTTTCTGGAGAGGCTCCTACATTTTGTGTTTGGTTTAGAATACCTTGAAACTGATTTTAAGGCATGCTAAGTGCTCAGCTTGCTAGGGACTCTAGTGGTGTTAGATGACACATCTTAACATAATATGAAGGAGAACAGAAAACAGCATTCCAGATCTTCTAGTCTCTAGACAGGTGCTTGAGAAAAAAAGGACAGCCCACTGCCTCTGGTCTACTCCATCCCCAGTAGACTGAGGGACAGCATGCCAAGCTCCTCAGCCACATGAACCACATCCCAGTCGTCTCTGTCCTGCTGCCTCTGTCCTCACCGACTTGCTGCTAAGCAGACCTCCCTTTTTTTCGTGACTGTCCCACCTTCCCTCCCCGATCATGTGGGGGAGTAAATGCTTTCTGAATAATGATGCTATCACCTATCTCAGCAAAAGTGCACATCCTAGGAAGGATAGAAGTAAGCATTACTTAGTGACACTACTGTCTAGCACAGTCCCAGACTCCTACTGTTTGACAGCCTCTGGCAGAAGTATCATTGCAGCCACCTCAACGATAGAAATCACAGCCACTCTGCAATTAGTGATATTGTACACCACCACTGGAGTAATAATATGAGTCTGAAGTGCAGGAGGGACTGAGGTCCAAACTACAACACAGCCAGCAGCATTCAGGCTAAACAAAACTCTTTTTGGAAGTGCCTTCTGACCTCAAGTGGTCAGGATAAGAGGATCTCTCATATGAGAGAAATTAATTTCACCACAACTGATGACAAGACACATTTTCTGTGGTTGCAATCTGTCAGCCCGTGTTCTGAACAATGGGCATGTGGGGCACTGACAGGGAAGAGACCATCTCATCCAAGAGATGTGATACGAGGGATTGTCTCAAAAGAGCACCACGTGAATGGGTCTGAAAGAGAAAAGTGCTACCATTCCACAGTCAAAACACAAGAAGCAAATACAAACACCTCGGACACTTCAGTGTGGCATGGTCTTAAATGGGTGAATCAAAAAGCCCAACCTGGAGATGCAGAAGCTGTTTGACACAGAAGTACTGTTTGAAGAGTAAATGGTTGCAAGTAGTTCTTTTAAGGCAGACAAGTTTGTCCAAGTGCTAATGAACGCATTTCACAGTGTTTGAACAGGACACCAAGTAAACCCTTTCCTTTGTACAAACTGATAACCCCTCAATCACTCTTTCAATAGCTCAAAAAATGAGCAGCTCCAAAAGCTCAGTGCTACCACAAGTAAAGGAGGTATTTCTTCCCTCCCTCTTGCAGATGTGCTCCGGGAGCCAATTCAACTCACTGACCCAGCAAAGAACTGTTTACTTTCTTTGCTAAGGCTAGTCTTCTGCTCAGTAGTGCATGGAGGCAGTTTAGCAAAGTCTAACAAGCCTCTGCAAGAGAAAATTGGGCATACATGGGCCAAGCAGGAGGGTGGAGTGGACCACAGCAGTCATGCCATCTTAGGCTGTTGGGGAACCACAGCACGAAGGACTCAGCTGATAGTGAAGCACGGCATGCCAAAAATTTAGAAATGCTTCACCACTGCTTACAGCATGCACAGGATTTCAAAAGAAAGATTACTCCAAATGGCAAAGAGCATCAGGGCTTGTTCTTATCTGTCTGGAAGCTAGGCTTCCTCTACTAACCTGCTCACATTTGTGCTTACACAACTACAAATAGCATAGCAGAATCTTTCCTTGGAAAAAGCATTGCTTAGCAGCTGCTGAGCTTCCCACTGCTGTGCTCTGGCCTTGCTCTCTGCCGGGGCTGTGGGATGGATATAAAGCTGTAAATACTTTCATGGCAATGGCCCTTTGGACAGATGCATGTATTGTGAAAGTCTGGGATCTCTTTTTTCAAGATGGCCTGGTTTCCTTCCAGATTTGGAAGCTTTAAAAAAAGAATAAGTCATTAAGCACCTTTTATTGCTTTTTATTGTTATTCTCCTGAGAAATAAAAGTGGGTTGGTTTTTTTTCAAATAAGAGCGGTTTTATTTGAAAATGGGCCCTGTATCCTGAAGTACATCCTTCTGCACTACTTTCTTCATTCCACTGCCTGCGCTGTATTATGTGAGAACAGGTTCATTTATTTGGCTGCCTTTTGCAGCCAGGCTTCTTCACTCCTCTAGAGGGGCAAATGACAGCAGAGATGCTTTCAAATGCTACATCATCATCACATATCAAAGTATAAGAGCAAGCTATGTCAGGAAGGTTGTGGATGCCCATGAACCTCCTTCTCATATTTGGAAAGCAGACAAAACAAGACACCTACTGGCCCTAGGTCACATTACAAAATCCATGTTGAATTGAGGAGGAAGCCTGAGGTCTAACTCACAGGCCACCAGGCTGCAATTTTCTTTCTTGTATGACTTCTCTGAAGCCATTTTGGTTTTGTTTTCCATCAGCATAAAACAGATCAGAAAGTTCTGCTTTAAATCATGGATAATCCTGGTATAGCTCAACTGGGCATCTCTCTGCACATTTTGAGGATGGAAGAGGGCGACCAGGTCTACATTTCTAAGAAACACAGATGAAATTAAAAGCAAACCACAGATCTTCTAACCTTTGCGTTATTATAAAGCCTGGCAGAATAACCAGATCAGTGAGATTATTTTTATTGCTGCAAGTCACCTAGGGCTTGGTGGAAAAGTAAGTCCCGGAACCACCACTCCAACTTCTCTGCTGGTGCCATCTCCACCACATCATGGTGTCAGACATGCTGAAGTGAGACAACTCTGCAAGACACTGCCATTAGCTATCAGCGGCAGAGCTGACATCTCATCTCCTCAAGGACACAGACCATGAAGTGTTAATAGACAGAGCACCCAAAGTTCCCCCTAGACAACTCCCAGATGTGCAGACATTTTCTCAAGGCACCTTTCAGGTCCTACACAAACTCCAGTAAGCATAATACCAGAAGCAGCACAACAGCATATGGGAATGGCAACAACAGCAGCCCAGTGTGGATGCATTAGGCCATTTTACAAGAAAGCAGGATTATGAATGCTTTTAATAATTGCAATGAGATTAAAAAACTATATTCTTCACAGACCAGCCCAGAGCAACATCCATCAAAACATAATAATCAGAAAACAGCTTTATGTTGTATTTGCTGCATATCCTGCACAGGAGTAAAATATCTTACTTCAAAGTAGTAAATTGGAAGGAGATTGGACAGAAAGATAGGAGGAGGCTGGAGAAATTTTGCAGGAAAGTCGGGGGGAGCAAGGGAAGAAGGGAGAGATGAAATTTTTGCTGTTCGCTGTGTGTTGCAATCCTGGAAGTCTTGTTTGGAGCCATTTTTACTGACCTGGCTTCACACATCTACACAGGATCCTTTTTGTTATTCTAGGAAACCTACTGAAACTACCCACTCACCCCATCCACCTTCTGGGCAACACAGCCGCTCCTCCCCACACCCTGAGTCACAGCTAGGGGTGGCAAGCAGCTCAGGGTGGCCACTAAGCCCTGCTGTGCTGCCTGTCACCAGCAAACAAGCTTTTGAAAGTGGAAAGGGCTGTGGAGAGCAGCCAGCCGTCTTTCTGGCACAGGCCCAGCCCTGGGAGCAGCCAGACAAAAAAAAAAAAACCCAACCCACCTGTGTTTGCTGGGGTGAGGTGAGGCACACCCCAGTTCGGAGGGCAGAAATGCACTGCCGGGTGGGAAGCACTGTCTCCTCAGTCCACTGCTCTGAGGCAGCAGATGTGCTTCCTCGCTGCCTGCAGATGCAGAAGCCTGGAGATTATTTTCCTGCTTACCTCTAACTCCCTGTCCCAAAGACAAGGAAACAAATACTCTGTTAATCTTGAGGCTTACAGAAATTTCACAGAGCTGGAAAACTACTTACTGTTAAATAATAATAGCACAAAAACATACCATCAGCTGGATTTTCTTCATACAAATCTCACACCATAAATTTTCTATGGTAACTGCACAAGAGGTGCAAACAGAGCTGTGTTTCTTGGCCCTTGGATCTTTCCACATATTGTACTCTTAATTTCATTTTTGGATGCAACGGATCACCAGGACCCCCCTGCAGGGCTGCCTCTTGTTCAGTGTTCACAAGGATGCCCAATGAAGGAGCACGTGTGCATCTGCATGTACATGCATGCATTTCTCATTATTGCTCTCTGCAGCCCCCACTCCCATCTAGCTATGATTTGTAGCTTCCTTTTTTTACACCCCAGCTTCATCAGCAAGATCCCTGACACTGAGATCAACTCTCACTATTTGTGTGCCGGGTGCTGTATGAACAACAGGACCTTCACATTCTACCACAATATAACCTGTCAGATAATAAAAAGAATAACAAATGTTACTAAAAGCAAGCAAATATGATTAACTGTTCTGCTGCCTCAGCATATAAGGCAGGTTTACTGCTGGGGTAACCTCTACAAGCCTACCTGCATGCCTATTTTAACAGGCATGCACACCCTTTTTCTTACACGACATGAAAAGTCCCTGCTTCTTCAGAGTTCACTGTATTAACCCTTGACTAGGCATGAGTTAACTAAAAACAACAGCCAGGTGATTGCTGGAGGTCCTGCAGCCAAAGCTCTAATGAGATACCATCTTCAGCTAGCTCTTTCCAGCTATGTCCCAGTCCTGCCAACTGCAAACCTACCTTTGGTTCTCCCTGTATTACACGTGCATGCACACACGCGCTCTCTGGTACTCTTTGCACTTCCCAAATTTTTGCTTTTGTTCCCGACAGCCAATACTCTTTCCTCTTCACACTGTCCTTTCCAAATTCAATAGCTTTCTGCTACCAAAGTGGCTCAGGCAACATTCCTGAAACCTAGGGAAGCAGGACTGTAAATCACAATTTTTAAGTTTAAAAAATGCTTCTGCCTGGAAAGCAGCAGTGTTGTGACATGGCTGGGAGTATATCTAAAGAGCTCTGCTGCAAGAAAACAGTCATAAGGCACTTCAGCCACTGAGCAATTTTAGCAATGTAAATGTCAAAGCTACCACAACCACATAAATGACAGATACTAAAAAAAATAAATGGGCAGTTTTATCTCTTTGTGGCTGTGACAGTGACATTCCAGCTTTATCTGACCTTTCCAGATGCTCTTTACTTCTCTCCTTCCTAAATCACTCTTCCATGCAGCCCGGCTTTCCATGGATGAGCGTAAACTTTCTGACACAGCCAGGAGACTGCCATATTTGCGTAACAGCCCCGGAGAACCTGAAACTGAGCCAAAGCAGTGCTGCTTGCCTCCTTTCTAACAGGAGAAAGGTTTGGCTTAAGCAACCAAACAAAGAATTCACTGGAGCACTGCCTATCCAGAACACCACCACTGTGCTCAAATGGAGGCAGTGTTCACAGCCACCAAGGCACACTCCTTCCTTGTGTTTATGCTGGGGGATAAATTTAAGCAAGTATTTCAATGCTGCTCTACTGTTGAGATGTGTCCACAAAGGTTTGGCTCCTTTTAAGAAGGGGATGGAGCTGCTAGCACACAAATCTCAGCCTAATAGCACAGTTTTATGCTGTCTGCACATGTGCTCTGCAAAGTGAGGTCTTTAACAGGCTGAAAGCTATGGGTGCTAGCCCAGGCTTTCTTCTAGTGTTGTAGGAGAAATGACAAGACAACTCCCTTTCTAATCACTAGAAAAGAAAGCAGGATATTCAAACAATACATCATGCACAGCTGGAAAACAAAATCAATTTACCCAGCTGCAAGCGCTGCTCTTCTGCTAGTTGTGTGTTCAGAAGAGTGCACCTGGGCTTCTGACTACACAGCCAGGCTGCATTCCTGTCTGGCCTGAAAGCAAACTCTACACAGCGCCTGCTTACTACAACACCATACATCACAGGACTGCTGGGACAGATCTGCTAATTCTTGCAACAAATTCTACAGCCGATTCCACACTGCAAGGAATTTTATTTAAATGAAATTATCTGGAACAACGACTGAGGCACTCAGCTAATAACAACTAATAGTTTATTAAGAGCAGGCAGACAACTGCTGCACACATGGCTTTTTTAAGCAATAGAATTACTACTAAAGCAGTTCCAGCTGCCCCAAAATGGGATCCTTTCCACCTTGGTAGTCTGGAAGCTGAACACACTGTATCAAGTAAGGAGGATGCTAACCCACAGTCACCACAATCTCTCTCTCTTGCTCCTTGAACAGACAGACTAGGCCATCATTAGCTTATTAATTGGAAGGTTTTGGACTGAAAGGCTGGGCAGGCCATGAAACAAATCTCAACCATCCAGTCCAAGTTTCCCTGCACTCAGCACTGATTCATTATCAGCATTAACCCCCAGGGTCTCATGTGATTTTTTTCCACTTCCTGGTGCTATTGCTCTCTGACAGTTTCAGGGGCACCTCCTTCTCTGAACCTTCGTTTCACACCTTAAAGCACTTGGAAACATTGCTGGGGTCTTGTGCGTAGCTGCTTGTCACCCTCCCCACACTCAACACAGACTCAAAAGACAGGCTTGGTTGCAGCTTCTTTTCGTGCCCAAGGCTGTGGTATAAGATGACAAGGAGGTGCTCAGTTAATTAGGGAGTAATTACAAAGTAATCCTGGATCCTGTCAACACTTTGGTACAAGAAAGGCCATGGCTGGACAAGACAGATCACACAAACAACCCTAGTGAAGAAAGCTGGCCATTGAAAGGGCCTGTCATGAAGTACAAGTGTGATCAGATAAGCCAAAACACCATCTCCTGGCCCACTGAATAGTTTCTGTGCCCACAGGCCGCAAGTGACAGAAGCTTTATACATATATATATTAGTGGTTTTCAGCTGCGATGGAGGAAGTGCAGGTCTACAGCCCTCATGTCTGTATACTACACCTCTTGGTTTATTCCTTGGTATACTTGGATGTCTGCTAGGATACCCAAAAATACTCATAAATGGCTGTCCTCTCCTCGCAGAGGAGCTCTAGGGATTGGCGATCCTCTCCACAAACTTCATTGCAAGTCCAGGGAGCCACCCAAAGTGCTTTTTGTTTTAACTTGAATTAAGAGATCAGCCACCATTTGCCATACCCTCCAATTTCATCTTCTAACCATAAGTACCTCCACTGTACATTGCTTTGCATTTGAAGCCACCCAACAATTTTGAAAAGAAGAAAGGCATTTGATAAACTCTTTTAGTATTTACTCTCCGAGCCTGTTCTCCAGAACACAGGGGTGGTTCAAAGAGCTTGGTCTGTGTTGCAGTTACTCTATCAGCAGCTGACCTCCAAAGAATTACAGGTATGATAGTCAGTGAGACCCACACTACACAACGAAGAGCTTTGCTTTCCAATAGAGTTGGCCAGTTCTCAAGGAATTAAATGGGTATTCAGAAGAAAGCATTACAGACACTCACAGCACTATTTCGCCACCTCCACAAAAGGAGTTTAGTACCACTGGCATCAGTGGTAATGTCCTGTTCTGGTTTAATTGCAGCTGCTGAGTTCCAAGCATGGCTGAAAGACAAAATATAGCCCACACTGCTTCTGAAGTACTATGTCCTGAAAATGGGAGGTATCGTTACGTTATACTGTGTGTTACCAGCATCCACCTAAAGAACCATTTGGTGGCTGCATAAGGAATTATTGTGGGTGAAAAGGAAAATTGTAAGTTTACCTGCATTTCTCAACTCCAGGGCACAGCCCCTGCTGCTTGGAAACATGGAGCTCGGTCACTGCTTCTTAGCCACTTCCCCAACCCTGTCTCTGCAGCTCAGGATAAGAACTCCACTACAGCAGTAAGAGCCCCAGCCCTAACCATAACTGCATAAGCCAGGCTGGATCCCACTGGGAACATGAAGGTCACCACCAAAGCCTCTCCTTGTCCGTAGGAGCTAGGAAACATTGCATACGTGAAAATAAACCCTTCTGACAATCAAATCATCCTTTCAGACAATGGCAACAAATCAGCACATCACTTGCAAGAAGCACAAGTAAATTCAGTGTAGTTTTCATTTTTGTTCAGTGGAATACAGCTCTCGGTGTCTGCCACAATTTTTAATTCTCCTTTCCTGGAAGACAGTACAAAAACAAAACAAAAAAAAAGCCAGGTCCCTTCCACACTGGTTTTCCACTGGCGTGGCATTAACTGCTTTGGAGTCAGAGCAATCCCTTTTATTAGCTAACAACGGCCTAAAGTGGCAAGGGCAGAAATCTCAATCCAGCGCACTTCCTGTCCAACACAGGGTAAATATTTGTTCTTCTCTACATTTGTGCCTCTGGAGCCTTTAACTCCATTTCTGCTACAGAGCTGCACCATTTCAGGAAGAATCTAATTCTGGCATTTGAAAGCTACTGACCATTAAATCAATGAGTTGGCTGGCATTTCAGATCAGTAAAGTACAAGCTCTCTTTATCCCAGAGTTACCACGGAGCACTAATAGCTAGGAACTTAAGTCTTCAGACATGCAAAAACCACACAAAAAAACTGTACAAGGAGATCAACTGGCTAGAAGTATGGTCTTTCAGAGTTTATTGTGAAGCTCAGACTAGACTCTTCCTTATGCTCTTCTCTGTCCTATGGAATCAGCTCATAAATGTCAACTTACTTCAAGCTCTCTCATAACAGAAATTAAACAGAGCTTGTCTCTGCACTTTATATACTGAGCTTCCCAAATGCTTTATAGCATTTGAAGATATACTGGAAGAAATAATTTTACTGAACTCTAGGATGCAACTATTCATGGACTGAAAAGTGGCAACAAACCACTGAAAGCAAGACTGTTTGATTCACGGAGGCTGAAATCCAACTGTCCAGAGTAGGATTGGGCCAGGACACCAAGAAAAAAACCTTCACGAGCGGCCTTATGTCCCTTATCGCAGGCCTGCACTTCACATCTCACTGCCCAATCAAACTGTCTCAGAGGGTTTATCCAGACCCAGTACTGATTTCATGGCGAGGTGTCACCCTCTCCCAGGAAAAGGCAGGGGGGAAGACAGCAAACACCTGGCACTGTAACATGAATCAGGACATGCGGATCCGCTCCAGCCATGGCTTGTCTGAGAGCACGGGAGAAGGGTGTGGGACTTCTTTCAACTGGAAGCAGGACAGGGAAGTGCCCTCCCCTCCAGTGGATTCACATTGTTCCAGAGGCAGATGTAAATGCAACTGCTGTCCTAAAGATTTGTCTTGTGCTTCTGCTCTCATGGGGCAGTGGGGCTACCAGTTTATACTAAGTCCACAAAGCCAGCAGTGCAGGAGCTGATCTGGCTGAAAGCCCTTCTGCAGTGTAGGTTCAAGAGACATTTGGGATGACCCAAAGCCCTCGTGTCCATCTCGCATGCTGCTGTCCTAAGGGGCCTGCTTCCTCCAGCTTCCTAGAGGAGTCACAGGTGCTGCTTTTTCTGTGGCTTTTCTTCAGCTGTTTGCTTTGCTGATGAAGGGTAAGGGAGGAAGTTACAGCTTCATTTATTCAGGCTTTCTAAATACAGAGCTAAGTAAACAGGTTGAATAATTAAAACAAACTATATTTGCCCGCTGCTCTGTATGGATGCTGCAAAATTAGCACAAAGCGTTGCTCCAGGCTTTTCAGGCTGCAGAACTTTATTGACTCTGCAACTCTGGAAGGCAGAAAAAAATTGAAATAATTTGGTTTTCTAAGGGATGATGGCAAGTGTCCTGGCTAAAAGAACCTAGAGCTGCATTTCTTGTGAGAAAGGGGCTCCAAAGCAGTGTTTGGCATGAAGCCTGAGAGCCCCCTGACAAAGAGCAAGGAATCAGAAAGGATACCTGTATCTGAAGGCTACATAGCATGGATATAGTATTTGGGCTTCACTCCCATCACTGGTGACATAAACTCTTAGCTAAAATGTACAGGAAGAAAATAGACTTTTGGACACACTTGTTCCCTTGGCCATCATCACTGTCCCTGACTTAATGTGCTGCCAATGCTCAGAGTTCTTACGCTCATTTGCAGCTGTGAAATGCATCACACCCAGCTCCAGAGGATTCTCCTTTTGAACAAGGTCTGCAACTGTTAAGATCATGCACTTGATATGGGATTTTCCAAAATTAAGAAAATGGTTCCAAGGACAAGATGACTGTGATGCACATGTACTACCAAAGAAGTAAGGGCCATGAAGATCAGTGGGGACCTTACTGTGCTAGGGACTAAACAGACACAGGGTGAAAAGCTGCTCTATGCTGCAAAGCACTTTCAAGATGAGACTTAGAGGTCAGGGTGGAAACAGTGCATCTCAGAACAATGAGGCAGCATTAGTCAGGGTGCTTGGCAGTGGTCTCAGCACACCCACAACCTACCCCTTGTCATGTTCTTTACCAAGATCATAGTAAACTAAAGAGAGATTTAATCCAAAAAAAGACTGGCCTATCTAAAAAAAAGCTACAAACAGTTCACAATCCCTACAAGCTACATAACTGTGTCTGAACAGCAGCCTCCTATGCAAGACTTGCAGGATTGATTCCCTCATGCTCTCCAATGTTTGGTGCCATCATGCTATGTTTTGGTGCCATCACCTTGTTCTGAAAAGCTACATCCTGCTGCCACAGTGCAATTTGCTCCTGCTTGGTCCATGCAGTTGGTGCTGGCAGCCTAACTGGAGGAGAAAAACAAAACTATGGCTGTCTATAGCAAATGGCTCCTAACCAAGAGAAGCAGCACAAACAAGAGCACGAAAGCATTTGTTTGAAAATGTAATGAGCAGACAGTTGGCATAAGGGGCTGATGGAGGTGAGAGCTGACATCCCACAGCAAAGATAAGAATGGGAGAGGTGCCATGGGGCCTTGGAAACAAAAACAGGTACCTCATACTTAACCAGGTGAAGAAAGGGGTTCTACTGGAGAGACATGAACTCAAAGGCATGTTTATAAGCGATGGGTGACAAAACTTATCGCTGCAGCTGTTTGGGTAAGTGTGACTGGATTGCTTCATGGAGGTCAGAAAAAAAGGATGTTGCAGTTACTCAGACATAAGATAACTGAGAGCCCATGTGAGAGCTGTATGGGAGATCCATCAGCCATTCTGGAGGGAAATGAAATGTCAGGTCAGAGTAGGGAATGTCACATCTATTGTTGGATGAAAGGATTTAACTGATCTGGGTGGAGGCAAGATATTGAATGTTTACATAAAGGCACTGCGAAAAAAGTCCCACCGCTAACCCACGTGAGCAGTAAATGTCTTCTAAAAGGCAAAACACAGAACTGAGCCTTGGGAACTCTGAACAGGGACCACCCCAGCACCCCCTCTCACTCCCACCTCCACCCTGCGACACAGACCAACAGACAGACTGTGACAAGATGGAGCTACTCCTCTATCTACCCCTAAGTAGATGTGCTCCTTTCATTCACACACACAGAGCAGCAGGAGTTGTCACTTTTTACTGCTGTTACCCCTGTGAAGCCAGCACAGATAATCGGGGCGGTACTGAGATCTACACCTTCTCATGTATGAAGAGAAGTAGGTCCTTACTGTGGTACAAGCTTGCCAGTGTGTCCACTATGCGTCTCATTGAATCCGCAGGCCTTCAACAGTGCACAGACAAGCAGTGTCAGGATGATCAGATCCTCAGTGAATCACTGCGAGTTGACACAGGCATCTTTTCTCTCAGACTGTAACTCTTTAAGTTACATTTGCACAGCTGTAGGTTCAACAGTGTTTTTGCTTATAGTTTAAATATCCAGCACATGAAACAGCTAAGAACACCACAAATACCTATGTTTCAGTGACTGTGTGTCCTGTTGTTGTGGGGATGTGTATTTATTAAGGTAACGGTCATATTTAAAATTAAATTGCATCGTGACTTATTTTTAATTGGATACTGAAAGTGCTAAAGCTACTGTGGGTGGTGAGATTATGAAGATGGTCTTTTCTGGGATCTTAAGACATATTCCTTGCTGAGGCATGAATGTGTCATCTAAGAGCTAGGATAAAACAGGATTTAAACTGTTTACACTAGCACTGAGTAGTAAGCTATTTCTCAGTGTGCATCACAGCCCAAGGAGTGGTCTAATTAGTGAGCATCCTCCTGGGCCCTAAGGCATCTGCAGGCAGCTGCAAGTTTCTAACACCACCTTACCACCACATGCACTGCAAGTGAGGGGATCTCATATCTTCACCCAGCATATACAGCCCTGACCAGTACTGAGGTGTGCTTTGAGGGATCTGTGCGAAGCCTGTGGGTACACCTGGACAGCACAATGAAAACTGGTGTAGATGTGACTGAGTATCTGAGCCAAGGTACCAGAAACAGTAGTGGTAGAAAAAAACAGCTTGGCAAGGGCTATCCGATGTAAGAGCTGTAGCACGGGTCCAGGGCACAGCTCTATGTAGCAAGCATATGAGGCTCAGTACTGCAGTGGAGCAAAGAAGCAGGGGAGGTCAGGTCAGGTCTTCCCAGCATGTGTTCTGACCAGGATGGAGATCTTAAAGCAAAGTAAGAAAAAAAGGCAGTTGAAGATTAAAAATTATGATAGGGGATAATTACAGCAGGAGCTTTGTTCCAGACCGCTGTGGTTCAGTGTTTCAGACACCCCAAGAGAGCAGCAACGGCATTAAGAGAGATGGAGGCAATGCTGGCTCACCCAGCATAACACCTGGCTGAGGACAGCACTGCACTTCTCTGCTTCCCCCAATTTGCTGTCTGAGCTCCAAACTCATGCTCCTTTGCCCTGTCTGTGGCCACCAAGACTCCAGACTGGGAATCTAAGCAGAATATGACCTATTTTTAAGGGGATGTAGTCTTTAAAGACTTTCTTGATCTCATGACCAAAACCTCATATTTTTATCTATTTTGACCTTAATCATTTGTCTTGAAACTGTTTAAGTAGTTTATCAAAGCAAGAAACTTTTAGAGAAAGTCAGATGTGGGACTGATATCAAGGATTAAAAGGGAAAGAGAAACATTCAAGTTTGTTGGGGGTTTTTTTGCTTTGATCTTTTATTCAACCTGAACTATTAGAAAAGGCAATTTCAGTTCTAGGCAGCACAGTAGCTCTGAGCTAGTATCTATTGGTATCGTTTATTCTTTAAAAAGCTTGTGCTATGGTTTTATAGTCTAATTTTCCAAAACTGTTATGAAAAGGAAAAAACTAAGGGAGGCTTAAAGACACATGTACCAGGGATCTGCAAAACTTTGGGAGGGTACTGAGCCTGTTAGAATAGCTGCCCCAGGTAAAGCCTGGGAAATGTAGTAAGCAAACTTTCTGGACTTGACCCAAAGGCTACCAAGGAGAATGTTTCCACTGACTGCAGAGGGTTGGGATCAGGCCCTGCACTGCTGGGGACAATGGCAGAATGACAGAAAAAGACTTGGTGACTCCAACCAAGTCCAAAGGAGCCATAAGAAGCTGCTGAGTTATATAAAAGCAGACACACAGAACACTTTGCCAGATACTAATGGGAAAAAATTTGATCTCTTTTTAAACCTAGCAGCAAGATTTTCACCATCCTGATGACAGGAGAACCTATAGGAACATAGGGGGAAACACACTGCAGAAAGAACTGGGAGGAAAACACTGCTACCAGCCATTTCAGCCTATCAGGAAATGTTTGCTGTTTCTACTTTTCCACCTCAAAGAGATGGAGGCTTCAAACAACATTCTCTGAGAGACAGAGCATGAGGAGATGGCGGGAAGGCAAGTCCCAGCATCAATGCCCTAGGCAAATGGACATCCTCATTGACTGATGAAGACTTGGGGACCAGCCCAGGACCACTTTCTGTAAAAGTCACACTCTGCTCCTCAGCCACCCTCTGGAAAGATGCAACAATCCCAAAAATAACCTGTATTAGTAACACCACAGTACTGTACCTGGCTGGTGAAATTAACTTGGCATGCGGGGCGCTCAAGAAAGCATATAAATAATCTTAAGACAGGAGCTGGAGCTATATCAACTCCAATGGCTGAGCACAGAGTGTGATTTAAGCCCTAGCCACAGACACGTTCACATTCTTGCATTTGCTCATTTCTAGGAGATGAGGTCAAAGAGCTCACCACAAGAGAGGACGGATGATGTAAACTGGATGCTGAGTGCCAGTACTAGGGGTTTTTTTCACTGTGCTCTGCACATACCCAGAGCCTTTCCATTTATAGGAAAGGCCATTGATATAAAAGGTGCATTCTTCAGTGGGCCAGAGGAGGAAGCATCATACTGTGTATAAAAACGTTAGCACTGTTTCCAAAGCTCAGAACTCCCAGTTAAGGGATGAGAGGAAAAAACCCCAATGTTCTCCCTCTCTAAGGAAGAACTTTCAGGTGGGCAGAGAACTGGAAGAGAGACTCGAGGAGGAAAATCACATATTTTCATCAAGGAAAATGAATACACCTCCTAGTTAATGGTGGTTTAGCTGTTTTCAATAAAAAGAGCTAGATATCCTTTTTTTCATTTTGACGAGCTTTACACTGGAAGAAAGAGGATTAGGACAACTCTTATTTGCCATTTGTCCCAGGATGCTGTGCATTAATGTAAATATTATCTTGGGAAAGAGAAGATGGAAGAGGAGTAAAATCCCACTGGAAACAAAGTTAAAATTAATTTTTTTTTAAACATTTCTACATTACTTAACAATTTAAGTTGTTAGTATTTTCCCTTCGTTTCTGTAGCTTCATTTCAACCCTAACCATACTCCCAGCTATATTCTTACTAAATAGTCATTATTCCCAATCGATAGCTGCAATTTCACCCTTTTTAAAAATGTGAGTGAGTTTCAGGATAGCTCTGACAATTTAAGACATTGGCTAGAGTGAATCAGAGACATCTTTTCCCTGTTGTACAGAAAAGGGCCTGTTTTCAGCAAGGCCGCATATAAGAAACACTTTGTCACGAGTTGCAGGATTTTGCTTCAGCAGTAGAGTTGTGATATCTTTCAGGAGCTGCAGTTCAGACGCCTCATGCTTCCATTTTCTGCTGCTGTGCAGGAACTCGTTTAAAGGCATCTTCGACAATAAGCTACCAAGTAGGATAGTACTTTACAGGAGTCTGGTGGGTACAAATCATGGGAGATGCAATTCCCTTTGGAAACCACCCCACAGATACAACTGAACTATTAGCTGCATACCCAAATGTATTTTGCAGAAGGGAAAGGAAACTGGCCAAAACATTGAGATTTTGGGATTTCTAGTATCTGTCTTTTTTTTTTTTGTTGAAGAAACAAAACAAAATCACCCTAATATTGCTTTTTTCCCCCAAGAAAAACACACACTTTTGACTAAAAAAAAAAAGAAAAGAAAAAAGAAAAAAAGCTGTAATACTACAGTTAAGAGTATACACATTTTTGGTCAAAGAACATTTCTAACAGTTTGAGAAGGAGTGGCCCTTTGCTGTAATTGGTGAACATCCCCCTAGGTACCAGTGTTTCCCAAAGCATCATCACGAAAACAGGGCATACACACAGTGCTGACAGTTTTGCCATCAACCGTACAGTTCCTAAGTGTAGAAAAGGTATTTTCTCCCCCCTGCTAGTGGGCTGCTCCTAGGAGGACAGTCACTGGGAAATGAACACGGCAGTTTGAAAGATGGTGGTTAGCTGGATGAGGATGGCAAAGAGGCAAGGGCAGGGTTTAATTTTTGATTCATCTGTAGGGAGATGCATTCAGTTATAAAGATGACTGGTAGTTGAGGGGAACTGATTTGAATGGGGTCAGACAAAGATTAATTATTATTTGTCTTTGCTGCTGTTTGAAGAGAAGGGATGATGAAAATTGCAATATGAGAACTGCTTCTGACTCATCCTGGGACAGGAGGAGGAAAAAGGGGAGGTGGGGACTAATTTTGTGTTTTCTTGGATGAGGGAAATTGCAAAAATAGCTGGGGGAAGAGTTTATTTGTGTTACGAACTTTAATCTCAGTCTGGCAGTGGTGGCAACAGGCTTTGATCCAGCAGCAGTCAGAGAGAATGACCATATGAAAAATCTGTATTATACATGAACATAAATCCAGAATTTTCCATTCCTCTTCCTTCTGCCTGGAAGCGTATGGCATCTATTCCCAAAAGTTTCAAACAGCAGACACTGAAATGATCACTAGCCCTGTGGGCTAGGAATTATTTTTTCACAGCTCTAGGTCTAAAAAACTTTGTATTTTATCTTTGAACAGGATGAAATGTTGCAATACAATTGTATTATTACTGAGCTCAGGAGAAAATTTAACTTCCCTGCCTGCCAAACAGAGCACAGGAGCTTGCTGCCGAGCCCGACAACTGTACTTCTACAGCATACATGACCAGAGGTGCAGTCAGTCCTCAAGGAGATATACTCACTCCAGGATGCACAAGCTACCGATGGAAGGGAGCATTTGCTTGGGTTACCACAGACCTGTGCAAAGCACTACCTGTGCAAAGCTCTACTACTTTCTGACGAGTAGCTTGCTCCACTGATGCTACTATGTTCACGTTTCCTTTTTGGCACTCAGCTCTGCTGAAACTGCTCAGAGACCACAAACCATGCTTTAATAAAGAAAACACACACACAGAGAAGAGAAATCCCACCACAACTAAAACCCAGCCATCCTTCTGCTCCTTTCCACCTCCCACGCTGAGCTTCAACCTTGCATTTAGAACAAGTCAGAAGTGACCAGCTCTGTTCAAAGCATTAAAACAGCCAGGACACAGATGCATCAGCAGTTTTATAATCTTTATAGGTAGCCACTGGTCACATGTCCGCACAAACTCGTAATCAGGGGACTATTTGCCTCCATTTCTAGGCTGAGCAAAATAGGAAGCTGCCGGGACAGCAAGCGTTGTTGGAGAGCCCTGGAAGATGGAGTGCTGTGCTCAGACACTTTGGATGCAACAGGGCACCCATTCACTCAACAGCTGAGATGGGATTAGTTAAGGAGGCCAAAGGGAGGACATGAGAATAGCTGCAAGTCATACCCTGAGCTCAGAGTCCCCCAGAAATAAACAGCTTCAGCACCCCCCTTACTACGCACCAGAGAGCTTCACTGTAAACACACCCTCTACTGAAGCAGAGAGCAGTAATATAAACCAGATGCTGTAGGGAATTTTTTCCCTCTTCGTCTGCACTAAATTTAAATACTGAGCTCTTCTTTTGCCAATTCATTCTTAAAGGGCCTGTGTGCCGCTCTTCATCTCTACCCCACTTGTCTGAATTTAACAGAGAACTCAGCAGCCCTCCATGCGCTGTGACCACCCGAGGAAGCACATGTTCTTCATGAAGTCTTGAAGGCTGAGACCTTGCTTTAACTACTGCACCAGGAGCCCTCACAGCTCCTCTGCCTGTTCACCTGGGCACGAAGGGAATCTTGCAGGTGAAATCTTGGCATGAAAGCACTGCTTGTTGCTCTGGCCACATAAATGCTAATGGATTAATGCAGTGCCATCCATTCACTTGAGTTCTTCCAAGCTGAGGGAGGGAGGAAGGAAGGGAGGGGTGCCATGCAAGACACTTGGGAAGTTGGGTGTCACTTTGTAGCACACACTGCCTACTTAATCAACAGGACACATAATCACATTTCAGCATTGTGGGATGGCTACATCTAAATTTAGGCAAGGATTCCTGGGCTGAAGACTTGCAAAGCTGTAAGAGCGAGAAAGAGTTAAAGGCAGCCTGTCGTGCGATGGGCTCTTGAACAGCACAGTACGCAGGGCTAATTGCACACCATTCAGTGCAGCAGAAGCACACAAACAGCAGTGTAATTGCATACTGGATAACGATGTTTCCCAAAAGCTGTTTTTCCAGCTTTAACAAGAGGGTAGGGTAGCTCAAAAAAACCTCAACCATAGTTTTTAAGACAAGTCTACCCTGCCCCACTGCTGAACATTGCTGCTCCACTAAGAGGTGCAGCGAGGATTTGCGTGTGCCTGAACTGCAGCTGCTCCACCTCTAGGTCCAAAGTCTTCTTTCAAACCAGGTGTGAGCCCTAGAAAAGTTTCCCCTATCCTTGAGGTATATCCTACTTCAGGTCTTTATCTTCCGAAGAGAGATGTGGTAGAGTCAACACAGGAACTTAATTCCCACCTCATGTACGACAAAGAATTGCACTTAGCTTTCAAAAATTGCACCAGACCTGATTGACACAAAGAAAGTCCCACCAAGAAGCTAGTTTAATTGTGGTGCCAAGAGCAATCCACTAGCCTTCTATGCCAGGTGACTAAAATGAGTATCCCACCACAGGCCTTGCCTCCCAGGCAGAGTAATGGAAACCCATTATTTAAGGACATACATGTCTCATCACAAAGGGCAGCGGAGGAGGGCAGCAGAGGAGGATGTGCTAGGAGTACTGCCCCTCCAGACAGTAGGCTCCACCTGTATTACCACCATCACACTCAAATGTGAGTAATAGTACAGTAGTACCATAGTACAGCTGAACTGACCGCACCTGCCGCAGGCATTAAGTCAACACCATCCTCCTAGTGCAGGCTTTAAGTGATCATGGCTAACTACTAAAATGGCATCAAATTTAAACATCACTGAGGCTGTGTTCCCATCTCCCCCTCTACTTTGTTGGGCTATCAAAGCCCACAGCTGCTTTGATCATCTGTAGGGATTTTTTCCCAGGAAGGTGCCTTAGCCTCCTAGCACTACTAAGCATCGGCCATCCTTGGCAACTCAAACAAATCACTAATAACACAACAGGCAACATGCCATTCTTGAAAGATAGAAAATAATGCTAGTGCAACCTTTCCTACATAATGTTGTATTAAATTTCTACTTGATTTTGGCTCTTCTTGAAAATTAATGCCTCACCCCCAAAGTCAAATATTAACCTATTTATTCTTCGATAACAAGCCATTCAGTAAGTAGCAGAACTAACAAAGTCTGGCTTCCTCCACTGCTCTGGTGCACGTTCATTGGTGTCTAATAAGGAACAAACCTATTTGCCTTGTCCCATCCTGCCATGCATCCAGAAACAAGCATGCAGTTTGCACCTTTCTTCTTTGTCATCTGACTTCTGACTTATTTCCCTAACTTTGCTGTTATCATAACATCACTGACCCTTTGAAGGCAAATAGTCATAGGGCAAGAGGGATGTTCTCTCCTGGAATATAAACTAGCTAGAAGATAGAAAATGAAAGCATAAAGTGGCTAGTCTCAATCATGGAGAGAACTAAGCAGGGGGGTTACACAACATTTCATACAAACGCAAATATCACCTGATGTAATTATTAGTGATAGAGAAAAATAAGATGATCAGTAAGGTGAAAACATATTTTGGTTTATAAATCCTAGCTGTGAAGAAGTAGAATTAATCAAAGGCAGGCGAGTAACACAATGACAAATAAAAAGTCACTGGTGATAAATCCTCAAGGATTCAGTTATATTGGAACTACTCAAACATCTTACTGGATCCTAAATTAATTCAAAATAAACCAGGACAAAACAGGGAAGAGCCCTGAACAGCTCACCAACTCATCTGCTTAATGCACACCAATACCCTAGAAGTGAGACCGCAAGTACAGGTGAGGAAGGAATGGGATGAACAACAATTAGGGACATTACAGTAATAGCACACCACTCTGTGCTGCGCCTGCAGGCAGAGCATAGTGGGATCTTGAACCTGCACAACACCAGAGCGGGAACAAAACATTTTTGTAAGCAAACCCCTTAAATCATCAGAGATGTTCAATTTACTTCTGCTTTACAGTTCAGTGGGAAAGAGCAGAATATAATTACGCAGCAATTGTTCCATACATCTATGGCAGATTTTATACAGTTTGACTTAGGTGAAGGTCAGATCAATACTATGTGGCTTACAGTTGGTTTGTTTAGCTTCTTTAAGGCAATACAAAGTAAATCTCCCCTTTCCTGCCCCTCCCTTGCCACTCTTGAAAAAGACATTGTCAAGGTACAGAAATAATTGTTGAAATCTAGACTTTCTGTGGACATTGTAGTTGCATATTAACTACCAGTGAGAAATGCCATGGACAATAGCAGCTCTGAGGGTAGGATGGGGAGGTGTCCTTCTCTTATATGCAGAAGTGAAACCATTCAAAGGATGGGGTGCTTTTTACCTTGTCTACTGCAAGTTTTGAAATAGTCTTACAAAGACAGTCATTTTTAGGTGGATAACAGAACTGTGCTGCTTCAAAAAGCAGTGCTTCAGCACCCCCTATAAAACAGGGCATCAAAACCACTGTGAACCATCACAACACATTATTTGCCTAAACCGTATGCATGCAATCATATCTCTAACCCGTATCCTTCCTTAGCTTTTTTAAATTTGTAGTAAGCTCTGATCTCATCTGAAATGTACGTTATTTTAGCTACAAGGTCCCCAACTTGCATATGTTGCTCTTGAAACTCTCAGATGTGGCTCCTGACCACAGGAAATGATCTGTGGTCTAGCTTGTCAGGAAGAACAAACTACAAGGATGCTCACTGCTTTATACTTGCATACAGGTAGCTGGAACCACTGATTTTACCTAGAAACTGTCCAGGACATGGGCTCATCTTGTTTTCTGGGATGCATGAAACACTCTGCTGCACAAATTAATGGTCAGTAAACCTGTGCACTTAATGGTTTTCAAAATAGGGGGCACCCATTAAAAAATGCAGAGGTGCTCTACAGCAGTGGTCTCAAGCCACCACACAAGTCTGTCACCCTGTGGCCCTGACAGAGCAGAATGGGTTTTTTCCCCCCAGGGACAAGAGAAACCTCTAATCCCACAAATTCTTGAATGGCATTTCCTAAAAATAAAAATATCTGTTTCTTTGGTAAGTGGCATGGGACTTATTCAACCCAGGAGCATGATAAAATTCCAGAAGGTTTGAGCTTTCTATGGCAATTTTGGAAAAGCCTATCAACCTAACAGTGTGTTGGTGGTAAGACTGAAGCTGAACTCATTGAAATGCTCCCCATGACCAGCAATAGGAAAGGAGTTCTCACAGGACCAGAGCACCATCCTGGGTTTCTATCATCCCACAACCTTTTACATCCTTTACTAGTACCTCAATTTAGGCTACACAGGATGCTTTTCAATCCTGGAAAAATCACTTGGAGGACCCTCAGAGTATAATTTGCTGGTGTGGTATGATGCACAAGCACCACAATGTTGTGCTTTCCACATCCATACTCTCAGCTATTATCTCTGTTTCTGAACAGGCTCTTTCAGCTGTGCCCACTCAGTACACCCCAGAAGCATGTAAAGATGGATGCCTACTCAGCAGCCTTAGTTACCAGAGCTGTTCTCTCAACTCTTACCCCAGCTGATTTCTCGTATTAGCAGATATACCTGCCAAGTTCCCTGCTTGGTGAAGGGAAACAAAGCTATACTGAGGAAGCCCATAAATTCACAGGGTGCAGGCATGGCCGACTTGCTTGCAGGGCAGAGCGTGCTCTGGCTGATGGGGAAGGCAGCAGGGTGGCAATCCCTTTGTCCTCCAGACCGACCAGCACCCAGTGGTGCCCCACCAGACTGCCGGGACCAAGATGGGACACACAGCACACTCCATCCTGAGGAGGCTGGCAGAGATGAGGCACCGCTGCAGATGGACATGGGAGACAGCAAAGCCACCAGCAAGGGAAGGGGGGGCACCCTCATTTAGGGACAGAGCACCAAGTCGTGCGGGGGGAAGAGGGGGACCCTGTGCTGGGCCAACAGGCTGCTCTGCCAAGCACACGGGCCAGAGCTGGATGAAAGAGAGGACACTGCTGCCGAAGAGGCACAAGCCAGAGGGAGAAGCCAGTGCAGCACCGCTGGTATCCAGGGGATGGAGACAGCCCAGGTCTCACAGGCACTGCGAAGGCCTGGCAGCCACACAGCACCAGGGATGGGCCCGGCAGCAGGCCTGCGTACATCCTCCCATCCACTCCTTGTGAGACATCATTTGCTTTCCACCAACTATGCAGCCTTTGGAAAAGCAGGTACATCCAAGGAGCACTTTTTTTTTTTTTTTTTAAAACAGTTTATTTTTATTAATTGCAAGGAAGAGGAAGTCAGTAACAACAGCACAGGCTTCCCAGTATCTGCCAGCAGCACCTGCCTCCTCCAGCAGCTGTGAAGGATCCCCAGGGCCTGTTTCACACTGTGCTCATCAGCACAGCAATGAAGAAACAGGAGGGATGGAGCACAGCAGCTACAGCACTGTCTATAACAGAGGAACACGCACACCTTGCTACTGTGTCTGAAGCCCCACAGGTTCAGTGGGGCAATGAGGTTGAAGAGGCTCCCGCTCCTAATGTGAAAGATAAAATGAAGTCTCTGCCCAGGGAGAGGTAAATGATTTACACAAGACATTTCACTTGAGGGTAGGATGAGGTAGAAGGGACTCTACCTTTACTTGGGAGCCACTATGGCTTGCAATAAAGAGGATTCCTGCTAAAGAAGGACGCAAAACCCATATGAGCAGCCAGAATGACAGAATTGCAAGTCCAAGGCACAGCAAGTGGCACCAATGCTCATACCAGAGCTGCTGCAACCCATCACAGGGAGGGATATCCTCTCCAGTGTCCTTCCACTGCAAGGGACAAGACTTGCAGAAGTACCTTGGACTCAGGTGGAAAGAAAATGTCAGAAAAAGATAATGTCATGCTGAAAACATTTTCCTGCCAGGTTCTTCTGGTTCAAATGTGGAAGCTCTTATCTTGGAGAACTTCCACTTATGCTATGTTGTCACCCTAGTAAAACACTGATTCCCCCCTGGCCACATGCTATACATTTGGTACAGGCAAGGAAGAAAGGGCAGGTACTTAGGAGACAGTACCTGGTTCCACCTGAGACCTGGCCTGGAAGGGCAACGAAAGCACTGTAAAACCTCACTGCAACACTGGGATACTGGGAAAAACAAAACCTTCACTCCAAGACTGGGCAAGTAGCCTGGGCGGACTGCTACTAAGCTGTACCCTGACTCTTCCTTACAAAACTTTTTAATCTATTTTTGCATAGAATTTAACAATCAACTAAAAAGGAGTCCTTAAGACACATGTCAAGCACCCTCTCACAGATAACCCCATAGAAAGGCTCCTGCCCACTCCGAGGTACATCTCACATGCCAGTTCAAGGTAGGTTTCTTTTGCCTTTAATCATTTCTCCCATGAATAAGTAACACCTAATAAAGGTGCTCTTACCCTGCCAGTATTTCTATTCTGATACCCAACTGCTACTCATATGCCTCTCCTAAGAGGGTCCCTTGTTAAGATTACAGTAGAAAGGGCAGAAGACATGGGGAAGCAGACATTGTCTAACACAAGGGCTTAAAGCAGTCATTTAGCTTAGTACCAATTTCTTATTTCAGACTTTAGGCCTAAAGAGCACTGGATTAACACCCTTCATGGAGTCTTTTAAACACAGTGTTCTCTATAACATGTGCATACCTACACATGACGAAGTTAAAGCCTTCTTTACTGTAGACTCATCCTCCATTCAGGCAGCTCCACAGAGGATACTCCTTGAACAAGCACTTCTGCAGACAGCATATGGTATGTCACTCATCATTTTGCCCTGTCCTGCTATGTACTTAACCATGGACACACCAGTACCTCATTCACACTTGTGCTTACACCACCACCACCATCAACCTTTGTGCAATTCCCACAGGAGGGAAATCTCAAACATGGTATTAGTCACAGTCCCCTCAAGTACATTATTTTAGGGGGAAAGGAATGGTTTCACAATGGAGAATGACTAAGTCAACCACCACTCTTCAGTTACCAAGGCTGGGCATCCGCTCAAATTCATCACTGTTGCCCAAGGATTGGCCATAGAAGTTACTACCACATCAAGCTCTTCGACCCTGCTGCCTTGTGTTGGGAAGCTGCCTAGAGATATCTACTACACGCAGAAAGCCAGCAAGAGTATTTTTGAAGCTAGGGGATTAGACTAAACTTGCTTTGATGCTTATTACTAAATGTTCATATTCTTACATGTTTGTGTAAGAAAATGCCAAATCATTTAGTCACAGATCATATGTCAAGAGTACAGTACACCTCTTTAAGAGTGCCTTCTGTACTCACCATTCCTAATTTTGCTGTTGCCTGACAATTTTCCTTTGCAACAGTTGCTAAGCAAAACATTTGCAATTCAGCTTACTATCACAGCTGATACATGTTGATTGTTCCTAATGGTTACACAGTAAAAACCATGGCTATTGAGTCTTGTTCATTTTTTTTACCTACCCTAGTTTTTTCAGATCTGTGACACTCAAGATATTTTATTCTTTACCTAGGGAATGCCTAATCATTTCTACTGCAATATATGCATATATGGATAGAGTAGGAATAAAAGAATTAGCAGATCCTGCATCACGTTACCTGGGGCGGGGGGGGGTGGGGAGCAGGGAACAGAACCAAACAAAAAAACACCACACCACTGACGAGAAACAGATAACCCAAACGGGTGGCAGGAGATGCAGTTTGTGTGCAATCTACAAGTCATCATTGCCATGATGTTTGTCATCTGTTTTATCAACTAATGAATCATCTGAATGAGGCAAGGTGCACGCAGATGGCAGCAGTGTTAGTTACCACATGGAAGTCAAATTACCCCTGATACAAACAGCCAAGGAACATTTATTGCCACTTGTTTCAGAAGACCTAAAAACCTTATTACAGCAACATCCATACAATATCCATATCCTGTCAATATCTACTGAAAACAGATATGTTGCTAGCACCCTAAGACATCCACCACAAGCCTTTTAATTAGAGGAATTTGGGATTATTTCTGGAAGTTCAAGTAGCTTTCTGCTTCATCTACAATAATCCAGTTCAGTGTAAGATCAATATAGAAAAGTTAATTCAAGACAGACTCAAACTGCTGTATTTTTAATATTTGTGGCTAAGAAACTGTACCACAGGTTAGCAGTCACAGCTAGCACTCAACAGAATAGGAAGCAGGAACTCATCTCCCTTCCTGCTGAAGTACGAAACAGTAAACAAAAGTCAACTTTCTTGAGAAAAAAAGGAGGGTCCTTCTAACATTATGAACAGACACATGGACAGATTTATTTGAAGCTTGTGCTTAGAGTAGGAAACCTCTCCTATTCCCTTTCAGCCCAAGAGCTTCCTAAGGAGGTAGACCCCAATAACAAACAGGATAGTCAAAAGAAGTTATTTTTCCATTAGCTGTGGCTTCACCACAGAAAGGGGAGAAAAAAAAAAACAAACAAACAAACCCCACACCTCTCCATCCTTCCTCTTCCATGTCTAATTCACATAAACTTCATCCATGGATGATGATCAGACTTTTCAGGTAAGACGGAAACAATGTGATGGAAAAAGACCTTTGGAACCATGGGGGAAACAGATTTCTGCGATTCCTAAGAGATGACAGGAGACTTCAGAAACAGCTTTGGAAATCAGCAACAATGTAGGTTGCTGCCATATGTTGAAACTCTAAGGAGGACAAGGCAGGTCTCCATACTAGGCTGAACAAGGGAAAAGCCCCACGCTTTGTACGTGTATGGGCAGAGATGAGTTTGTTAGGAGAAAGAAACAGAAGGATCTGCCTTGTGCAGGAGTAGTAGGAAGGTAAGTCACACCCTGCCTTGGGCCCCATGGAAGTTTGCTACAGTTATGCCCACACTGATAGCAAGGGTAAGCTACAGACTGTGCTGCAAAATTCCACCTTCCCTCTTGTCCAAAACCACGCCACAAAAACGAATTTTAATTTTATACTTGGTTCTCCACCACCACAACCGCTTGTATTCAGCACTGGCCAAATTGCTGAGTGACACCCATCCAAACCCTTACGCCAAGGGGCACAGTCCCATTTCCCAGACTAGTTACTGTCGACCCTGGATAGCTTCATGCGCTAATATCAGACCACCGTCCAGCCAGAATCTCCTTTGGTAGAGATCAAGTTATTATGGCGTAAGTTAATTCCTGGCAAAACTCCCCTGGCTTCAAGCTTACACCAATGATAAATGCAATTCAGTCCAATGCAGTCTTTGTTTCTAAAACTGTTCATTTTCTGCTCTCCCCATAGCTTGCTCTGAGGGCTGCAGCAATGAGCAGGTCTCTGCAAGGGAGCTGATGGCAGACTGCATAGCTTCACAGGAATACCAACATGAAACACATTGTTTCAGGGTCTCTGGTCAAGTGCTAATCTTCCGGATTTGGATGCCAGCCCCGATTATGAGAAGTATGCAGTAAACAGAACTATGCCATGTGATATGTGCGCTTAACCCTCTTCCTGCTGGCAGCTGCACGTCAGCACAAAGTTGCAGTGGGAACAGCAAAACAGTGTCTCCACAGACTGATTGGCCTTTTGTCCTCAGCTTGGTGCTTACTGCTGTCTCCTCTGGAAAACCACATCCACACAACAGAAGATTGCAGAAGGATGAATGCGATTTCCACCATAACCGGTCCCCTAGAATTCTGCTTTATTTGGTAATCTACCCCACTCTGACCCAAGCATATGGCTGGGCACCAGCCACAGCCATGTCCAACAACAATACTGGTCTACGTGCAGCTTCACAGAGAAAAGGGTATGGGTAATTAAGATGCCACAGTGGGAGGCTCAAGCTGATCTTGTCTGTGGGCCAGGAAGAAATAATCCCACTCCCAACATGCTGAATAACCAGCGGGTGGGCTTGAAGAGCAAGGACACAGTTGTCCCAACCCTTTCCTCAGCAAGCAATCACACGATTGTTACGCACTACAGTAGGTATTGGCCATCGCCTAGGGGCACCGTGGCTGCTGCACAAGCATCCAGTGCAGTGCATCGCATGCTGTGCTCCCACTCCAACTGCTGCCACACGTATTGCGCAGTTATGACCACACAACCCTACACCAGCACCCACCACAGCTTGGTAAGAGAAAGTGACCTGAACCAGCAGGCTGGAAGCCAGGTAAGTAATGAATTTCAGCCCCTCTCTCCCATGGGATCCTCTCCCCTCCCATGGGATCACATATCCTATCACCAAGGCACACAGGATCTAACCTTTGCAGGACTCTTCCTTCCTCTTACACAGTCAGACGGCCACAGAGCATTGTGCTTGTAAGGGAAACATTTTCTTCCTGCACAAATCAGGCAATCCAACTCAGAAAGCGGAGTTTTCACAGCATTAAGTTCAACTTGGTACTTAGCAAGCCTAACTACACTTATTAGTGGCCCAGGACCTCCTCACATCCTACCTCCTACATCCTATGCACTGCACTGGCAACTGCCAGAGGAAGTTAGTCATTTCCACATTAGACTGTCTCCCATGCCATGAGCCAGCCAGCCCATTTCTGCATGCAGGTAAGGTATTGTTAAGTGAATTAGAATTTATTTCTTCCCTTCTCAGCTGCCAAAACAGCTAAGCCTCTTGCATTGCTTAGCAGGCTACTCTCTAGTACTTTTTTTCTGACTTCCTGATGCTTAAGAACCCGACCCTGATAACTTAGAGCCTGTCTCCTGCTGTCTGTGTGGTTTCTCTGTATTTAGGACTGCTGTAGGCTGAGCTCTACCCAGGAAGATGCAGCACAGAGCCCTGACATGTTTACACTGCAGACTTTGAACTACACTTGAAGCAACAGTTGGCAGAGCAATACAGGTCCATATGAAAAGCAACCAGGCAGCAAAAGCAGATCAGATCAGAGCACTATGCTAGGGAATAAAGAGCCAGGCACCCATCAGTGGAATGGCTGCAGCAGACCATCTTCCCACTGACAGGGGATTCCCACTCAGCTCACTGTAGTGCCAGCCAGCCCTGTTGCATTATCCCAACATAGAAGGACCAGCTCCCAGGCACGAGGAGCCAACCCACAGCACAGCCCTTTGCTCCCCAAACTGCCTACAGCAGCCTTGCCAATCTTTAAAGATGGGGATCAGACTACTAGTACCTGTTCATGGAAGAAGTCTGGTATTCTGCAAAGTAGCATGGTAAAGTCTTCAGGTTTTGAGCTTTCAGACTTGGAGGGCTAAAGACTGCACTTGCTGAGCAGCAGCTTTGTTTCCTGAAAGCTTCAGCAACTGGGTTCGCGTGAACTGCTCTGAGCTCTGGCAATCTCTGCAGGGCCTAAGAGGAGGCAGCTAATGTTCCTGCATAGGCAACAGAAGCAGCTTCTTTCCCAGTTCAGCAGCTGCTGCACAGCGGTTCTTTGACCAGCTATTAAGCACTGGCTTCCAGAAGGCAGGAGACTGCATTGGACTTGAAAATGAGACAAGATGCCAAATCCCAGTCCAGGGCCGGTGCTTGGGGAACGAGAAAATGTGATGTTCAGAACACAGATCCACCAATATTTATTTCCACAGCAAAAACAGTTAATTTTTTTTTTTTTCATTAGACTCTCTCCAGCTCTTTCCCATTCTCTTGCTGCTCCCTCACTGTGGGGACCTATCTAGCTTTAACTCTTCTCCCTCTTGTTGTTTTGGTAAATTAATTTTAACACTGATTAAGTTCTTTCATCTGGTTCACAGTTCATGTCCACAAGCAGTTATGCTGGAGCAATGCAGAGGCTGTGCCTTGCAACAGAGTGAAGGAGCAGCCAGGGACATGAGTTTCTCAGGCAGCTATTGCTAGTGCAGCCCCCCTACTCTATCAAGCCATAAGCATAGTGTCGCTGCTTCCAACATTACTTACTTGTGTCAGGCAGATTTCCATTCCCCACTCCAAAACCCTTCCCCCATAATTTCAGATATCTTGCATGGCTAGAGGTGGTTTTAGGCTGCATTCTTACCTAAGGAGAGTTGGCGGACAATTTATTCTTTTCACATGCAGACTAGAACCATCACCTGGTCCAAGCTGCAAAAATTCAAGGAATTTGGGCAGGGCTTAAAGAAAGTGAGAAAGCATTGCTTTGCTTTCCAACTTAGTAAAAGGTATTCAGAAACCTGGAACAGAGCGCAAACCTCAAGGTCCTTTGCCTGCCAGAGCCAGGTCCCCTCTGCATTTGCTGCAGCTCCAAATACCATATTGCTGAGTGACTGGTTTCACAGCTGGCATTGATCACTTTGTAGACAAGCTGCCATTAAAGTGGGCAGTGCCACTCTGCATTTGTCCTTCACCTCGCCCACCCTGCCACATCCTCTTTATCTTAATCTTAGGCTCAACAGGATCAACTCTTATCTGGCTGAAAACTCACTTTTCCATAGCGTGTGCAAGTACTGAACCTGGGTGCATCCAGCTGAGAACCAGTGACAATAAGCACAGTCAGACTGGACTGAAGGTTGTGAATTGCATCTGGAGTGAGTCTTGCCCCAAGTAAATGGATGAAGAGAGAACACTCAGCACTCACATATGCAAAATTTTATTTAAATTAGGTGTAAAGCATAAGATTTTTGGCAGGTCTTTAGAATCATTAGGGACTGCCAATTTGAATATAACTTATGTCACCCTCTGGCAAACTGTCTAGAATACAATTTCCATCTGCAATTACACAATACATTTATTCACTTGTTTTGTAAGGCTGCAGAAGTACCAAATTTCACTAGCCAAAAGGCAGATAAGCACTACATAAACTACATGAAGAGCTCTGGAGTATGTTATCCCCAATAAAGTAAAATATTTTGCCCGCTCATATATTCTTGGGCCGGCAAAGCAAGTAGCAAATGGGGGGTAAATTAAGCCCCAGTTAGTTTGATAGAAACAGGCAGAACTAGTCTATTCTCTTCTACTAAGATTGGTACGGTGGTTGCTGTTCTGGTGCGCTGCAACTTCATGACAAATAAGCACCCTTACCAAACCTTGTTAAGGGTTCACATGAGAAGAAGTCATAGGAGAACGTGACTTACCAATCCACCACACAGGAAGGTCAGAGGGGAACAGAAACCCACGCAAGTTTTGCCAATGCCTCGCTCTGCTATAGCATCAGGACAGGACTCACACCGAGGCACATTTATCTAAAGGATACCTCTTACTGCATACTGCGCCCTGGCACTGATGAAGAGCTTTGCTCTTTGCCTAGAGAGCTGTTCCACTGGATGGGCTGTGCAGGCTGAATCCACACCTTCCATTCTGACAGCCTGACTGTGCCCAGTGCAAACACTCCTCTACCTCAAGCCTCTCTGCTGCTGCCCTACTCAGAAGCAGAGGAAGGCTTGCTCAGGGGCTGCCGGAGCCCACTGGCAGTGGGGGACTTCCAAAAAAACTCTGAAGGAAAGCGACACCACCAAAATAGTCTCTGCATGAAAGAGATGAAGATAATTATTAAAAGCTTTCTAATAAAAAGTTTCAAAGGCTCTTTCCAGCACCACATCATTTTGTTATTGTATCAGACCACGAAAGCCAGCAACCCACCTAAGCAGAACAGCAATCTTCAATCCAAAACACGTGAGATCACTGAACACAATGGCAGAGTAAGATGTGAATGCAGATTTCCCTTCCCAGCTCCTGTTAATGAAGGTGGGGCAAGGAAAGGGAGAAGAGGAAGAGCAAGAATTTGGGTTAGGGAAACATAGGTAGAAAAGGAGATACCAAGGAGTACCATCGGACCCTTTAGACTCAAAGAAAAATTTAACAAAAAATCGTAGGCTGGTGATTGTATTCTCTTTGGTTACACCCACATCAGAAACTCAATACCGAATATTGCTGTACTCCGCTAGCACAGTTGGAAGGGTGTGGAAAAAGGGACATCTATACATGCAATTTTGTAGCAACACGCTGAAAGCAGACATCTGAAGCTAAAGATGACAGAAATATAGAAGCACCACTCTAAAGTGGTCTATTACTAAACCTCATTCTGAGCAGAGGATGGGAAGCACTCAAGCGGGGTGTGCTGATAGCAGCTGCACCAGCACCTAATACCAACCGCAAGTCAAACGCACAGTGCTAGTGCAGAAAAACATGAAATTGAAAGTAGTTTCTTTGAGTCAAGTGGATTGTAAGCAAGTACCACAAAGAGGGAAGCAACTTTTATGTGGTCTTAAGATAACACTTACAAGTTAAAAAAAAAAAGGGGGGGTCTGTCCATTTAAAATCAGTTATCATCTCTTCAGTGCTCGTGGCCTTGTAGCATCTGGGAACCACGCTCACAGATCCGAGTTTTCTGGTGCACGGTGGTGTATGCTGTCCCTTTCCCTGGTTACCCTGCAGGCTACAAGTATGGCAAGAGACTGCAGGAAGATGCAGATAGTTGCAAAGGCAGAGTGCAAGGCAACAAGCAGACTCTGCTCAGGCCCTCAGGCGCAGATCTTAGCACATCAAGGGGCCCACCACATAGATCTATGGCCACTGGCACTCTAGGACTTCCTCCTCACCTTACTGACCACTCTGACCTACATGGCAACAAGTACATTCTCAATCTTTCATGTAACTCAGTGACAACAGCAGATTTCTGGGGCAATAAGGTAAGTATATAAACAGCAGTGGCAGAGGCTTGACAGCACGCACAAGATCCAGAGGGGTGGAAATATCTCTCCCCTCCTAAACTAAATCCAGAACACATGGAACAAACTCCTTCTCAAGAGAGGTTGTTTCTCTACCCATTTCACCTGCGAGGGGCCATGATGCAGACTGCACATCTTGTAGCACCTCTATTGCCCAGCACCACACAGGAATAAAGCCTGGAAAAGCTGCATAGTAATTGCTCAGGACCAAAATGAAAACCCTGTGATGGGAGTGGGTTTTGGGGTAAGAGTGGGTTTTGGGTGGGTTTGAGGGTTTTTTCTTGGGCGGTGGGTGGTTTTTTTGCTGGTTTGGTTTTTTGTTTGGTTTTTTTTAAAAAAAACTTGTCCTCAGGCCAAAAAGACTTTTCATTTTTTCTGACCCTTCACAGACCAAATACTGCAAATGAATGCCCTACTCAGCTGCTGAGTACCACTGTGGGACCTTTGCTAGTTGCAGTTGCGTGTAGTCACCCACCTCACCCCTTCTCATCCAACAGGGCTCTCTACTTTAAAAGCTACCCACACTTGTTCCTCACCACAGTCCTCCTCATCCCCGAGAAGGAAAAGCCTGAGTTACAAGCAACTTTATCTCAGGAGGTAAAACTGAGGACACAGAACACAGGCTGGAGACAAGCATGCTGGTACTGCCCTCCTGCCAGGTTATGAAGGGGAGGGCAGGAGAAACCTTCAGGAAAGCCAAGCTCATTGGTCACAAAAGAAGGGGCTGAAGAATGCAGCAGAGGGATGTGTCTGCTTGGAAACCCCAAGTCCTGCAGAATGAATCTGCAAGGAGAGGAGCTGAAGCCTCTTGGCCTGGCCTATAAAGTTAGTAATCCAGTGGGTGGGGGCAGAGCACAGACTCTGTGCATAGAGACAAGAGGGTATGACAGCAAGAGACATTGAGCTTGCTGCAACGTAGGGATTTTCTACCATGTAATAAACCAAAATGTTAACTACTAGTACATCAGTACATCACACCTTCAATGCCACCAGCTGCCCTGCAAGTTCCACCCAATACCAGTGTCCTCTGACACAGCTTGCAAAGAGAAGGTTCCTGTCTCACAAAAGGGCAGCAGATCACCATGAGCTGGGCACACCAGCTCACCTCCATGGGGCTCCTGAGCTTCCCTGTGCTATGGGAAGCCCACATGGCCCCAGCTGGGACTTGGCACGAGAGGCAGCATGGCCTGTGCCAGGTTTGCCCTGTGACCCCTACACCCACCCCCGGGCCATCAGCAGTAATTACATCTCACAGGACTGCAGGCAAAAGTTGTTCCAAGCTCTGCAAACACAGAGGATATTACGCTTCAAGTGTTTTAGTTACTGTAAGCAGTTCACTAATTACAGTAGTAATGATTGGATTATGGCCAGTTAACAGCTTTAAAGAAACAAGCCATTATAGGAGGGGGAGGGAAATACTCCTTTGGGTCTAGGATGAAAACAGCTTTCAGCAGTCCACCCTGTAGGAGGCTGTCAGTAGCTGGCTGGGTCAGACCATTTGCAGTCTAATGTGTCACTGAATGATATGCTGACACATGAAAATTACCAATGTTGGAGGTGCGCTTGCAGGAACAGAAGTGTTCCTGTTCATATGCTGGCCCCATCAGCTCCAACACCTCTGCATGACTGGACTCAGAAAACATGAAGCAGACAGGTGTGTGCATGCTAAGTTACCAACACAGTATCATGCTTGTGACGCTTTGTTTCAGCATGCAAGGAGTTGTGACTACAGGCATTTTAGAAACTCTTTAACAGAGACCTGCTTGCTCCAACCAAACAGCCAAATGCAAACACTCACAGGATCAGGAGCCAAAGGCACTCACCAGAAAGAGAAGCTAGAAACTTCCTTTCACTGGCAATTGTTGCCAGCACTGGAAGGACCACAGTATCAGGCATTAAATCCTTAGTCCCTCCAGTTGCTAAAAATCCATACAAGGAACATGCAGGGAGGCTCCCTGCACACCTGACTCTCACACATCTCCTTATTCTTCCACAGCACCTGACTGCAGAGCAGTCTTTGCAGAAAAGCAGCTGGACCAATGGATTCCTGCAAGAAGTCCTTTCCCAGTGCACAGAGACCACAAAAAGAAGGACTGCCAGCTCCGGAAAGTGAAGTTTTTTGCGGCCATGACTTTTCTGCGGAGGGCAAGAGGTCCCAGATGCACAGCCTCCCCCTTGAAGGGCACCTTCTGCCCTGCAGCACCTTCCACAGAAGAGGAGAAGAATATCCTATTTTACAGGAGAAATCCCCAGTGTGTTGAAACCACAATGAAGGGAACAATACTCATTCCCAGATGACCACCCTGATGGCACTGCCAGCAGAACATCCCTGCAGGTTGGGTAGCTCAACGTAACCAAGGAAAGCCAACTGCTTGCACCCCCACCACCTACTTTTCCCCCCCTCCACTTGCTCTAGAAAAAGCAGGTCCCTATGCCCCTCACCAGCCCTCACCCACAACAGCCAGCCCTTGGTGGTGACACCCCACCATTGTGACACCTGCACAAGCTCTTCAGTGCCTCCCCTCACCCCCTCCTCAGCAGTATCTTGCTCTGCTTGGTCTCCTTGTTCTCCTCTCCCTTCAGAGGTCTTCAGCTGAGGACTGGCAGAAACTGAGTTTGGTATCGCTGGCTGGAGGGTGAGGATTTCTGGCAGGAGAAAACCAGTAGAGCTGGGCATCTTGCCCAGAGTGAGTTCACAGTTGGCTCACCACAGCTGGAAATAGTCTCATCCCTGGCCAGGGTTCCCCAACGGCCCAACAAAACCCTCGGGAAACGGCAAGTTTCCACGCGTTAGCCATTTTGAAACAGACTGGTTCATGTTCATGAATGTACTCCCCCACTGCCCCCACCCAGCCCTCTCTGCGCAGCACAGCCGCCTGCAAGTGCCACTGCCAAAAGGTGCTTGATGAGCAAGCACTGATGAAGCACAAGGTCTCGCTTTGTGTGCGGAGCCAGGTGTGGCCAAGGCCAATGCTTCCTCTGGAGATGCTCCTTCTGTACAGCAACACCGCGAGCAGAGCTAGAGGGAAGGCAGAAGGCAGAGGCTTGAACAAACGTACCCCCACATTCCTCTTCCCACCACACCCTCGCATCTGAGCTACTGCTCTCTCCTCCCTCATCGGTGGGAGATCTCCACATCTCCCAAACCAGATAAGACATGTAGGAAACTCACCTGGAAGCATAAATATGCTTAAAAAGCTAGAACTGTTTTTGGCTGCATAAAGTTTTCCTTAGGAAATTAAGTATTTTCCGTTGTGATAAACCCTGGCATAGATGTGGTCTAAACAGCTTTAAACGAAGTGTCCTTTCTTTGGCATTGTTTAGCAGTTAGGAAATTAATTAACTTGCCTTTTTTTTTTCCACCTCTGGAGCCAAATTTTAAAGTTTTCTTGGGGATAATACATTTAAGTAGCAGAACTAACTCATTATCTGCTGAAGGGTAGATTTAAATAAACTGAGGGGTGTAACAGGTAAGTACACTGGGTAGCAAGAGAAACTCAGCTGCTACAGAGCCAAGGAACCTGGCCAGGAAAAAGGGCTCTGGGATGTACACATCACTTTCCATGATGAAGAAAAGAGAACTTGGCTAGGATGCAGAGACCATACATGGTTCTCTTGCTCTCCCTCATCTCTCAGAGGCCTTTACAGGCTAGCTCCTGGAGCAAAGATGTAACAGCACAACTTCCTTTTACAGCAGCTGTGAAGTTTGAGTGCTTAGCATCATATGCTGCAGCGAGGAGTAGCAAGTGCCCTGGCTGCCTGATCCAAAGGCTATGGAAAGCAGAAGTCCTTCCTCTGCTGCCAACTGGCCTTGGTTCGGCACCTCTGTAGGATGCAAGAGTTGCCCTCAGTATTGTAAAAGGAAGCATGAGTATGTTGCATGAAACTTCTCTGGTCACCCAGCTCATGGAAGGAGCAGAGCGAACAGGCTGCCCATCCACACTGTGCTGTATCCCTGTGCCACACAAGATATCACAGGGGTCCCTCTGAAAATGAGGGCCACACAAAGGACACATGAGCAGAGCCCACCTGTGCTATCCTGAAGGGCAGGCTCTACACCGCAGTAATGCACAGTCACTGCAAAGTCAAGCAGATTGCCAAAGAAGCAATCAGCTGATACATCAAGTCATCCCTGCCTTTCCATTGACCACGTAGACCATCTCAGTGGATGTGGAAGAAGTTGCTGCTTATGAAGTCTGCCCTGCAGACTCACCTGCCTATCAACTATCCACACTGCTGTGTTTCTGCAAGATTGCCCTGAAGCCCTGAATTGCTGGCATTCAGAGACCTGCCTGAAACCACTCCAATCTGAGCAACAGACAGGTGATATATGAAGACTCACATGAGTGGCATCCACTGTAGTGAGTGCTAATAGCCAAGACAGGGCCTTTTCGCCTGCCAGCACTTCCCATCTTGGCTCTAATACAATGGAAAGGCCAGTTTTGCTGTCATTTCCCACATCACAGGGATGAACACATTTCCAGGAGGCTTTCAGTCTGCTTAGGTAGAATGACAAATCAAAGATTCATCTGGATGAGACACCAAATCCCCTCTGTTTATTCATGCATACCCCAGCCCTGTCAATGGGAGCTGTTTCAGTGCACCAAGGGTGGAGAAGGTCTCTGCAGAGCCTTGTTCATGTTGTAGTGCTTCAAAGCAGCAGATTTGGAAGAAGGAGAAGAGAGGACAACAGCAGGTAAAGGCCAGAGGTCAGCCAGCTGCAGTACTGATACAAGGGTTGGCTTGCAAAGGCCTGACCCAGCCCTTACCAATAGGATACACACATTGCCAGCTGAGCAGGAAAGACATAATGATGGGAAATCAACAAGGGTAAAAAACGGTTCTGCTTTACTGCCTAATAGGGAGCCAAGAGGTTAAACTGGCACCAGGCCACACCACAAACATCCTATGACCAAGTTCTGCTCTCATGCAGTGGGAGAACAAGAGCAGGGAAGGCAATGACAGGAGGGGAACAGGAAGCGAGCTTTTTTTGCTAATCATATTAATGCTAGTGGTTTTGCTCACTTAAGCATCTTTTGGGTTGGCCCAAGAAGTCCCCAGTTCTGTCTCAGGGATCTGGGTGACTGTTGAGAACGTGTACGTCAGTCTCACATGCTGGGGTCAAAATAAAGCGGTGGGTTGCTCCACAGACTTCAGTAAGACAGACTTTTCTGACCTGACTAGCACCAGACAGAAGGTCCTGCAGCTGACAAGCCTGTCTCGCCCCTCTACACCAATTCATCCCAACAGATCCAAGCTCCATGTAACACGCTTCAGCCCCAAAAGCCCAGAGTTAAAGCAAATCGTATGTCTCTATAAAGAAAAGACGACTCTCGGCCTTTTTTGCTAAAGTTGTTTTTCTGACCTAGCAGTTGCTAAGCATACTACACACGTCTTCCCCCCCTAAATGCACAGTTCACCTATGGCTTTGAGGGGATGAGAGCGTTTTACATTGCTATACAAGATTTGTAGAAGTCATGCTAAGCACATTCCTTATGGTAACCATCATGTTTCCGGTAGTCACAAACAGCAAGAAATCAGTTTTATGTTCTTATAGAAAAGAAGAGTAAACTCTGTTGCACTCTGTCCCACATCCTCCTTAAACACCATTGCTTAGACGGTACAAAATACCTCTAAAAATCACAGCAATACATCCAGCAAGCCCCTGGGGCAGATGCAACACATTAAAGTGAGACCAGTCCACTGTATGTGTTGTATTTTAGCAGTTTCCCAACACTTCCCCAGACAGCTCTCCAGCCTCTTTTCTACAGTGACTGCTTTCTGCACCTCATCGTCAGAAAGAGCACAGCCATCCTCTGCTAGCGTAAGTGCACCCCAGAGAACAGCCTAAGTGTCAGGCACAACAGTG
The DNA here is from genome assembly GCA_013401275.1 of Pandion haliaetus. Lineage (NCBI taxonomy): Eukaryota > Metazoa > Chordata > Aves > Accipitriformes > Pandionidae > Pandion > Pandion haliaetus. Next base: position 61,409 of record VYZV01009718.1, on the reverse strand, counting down.
ATAATCCACAGGCAGCTGGAAGATGCTCTCAGTCCTTCCCCAGCACACAGCCATGCAAGTTTTCACCATCTCCATCACTGCTGCTTGTGCCAACCTTAAGAATTCTAGGCCAAAGTCTTAAGTGCATCCCAGTGCGGCAGCGCAGAAAAGCACATAGGCTCACAATCTGGCTGGGGAGGCCAAGTGAACCCTGCTCCTCCTCCAGTTAAAAATTTATGAGACACGTTAGGCTGCAGAACTGCACCGCTCACACAGCGCATGAGAAGAGCAAGGTGCCTACAGCAGGAGCCGCTGGGGACCGTATTACTACGATTCATAGTGGTCACCTCGGTGCTGGGAAGAGCAGGTACCATTCACTGGGTCCCCACCGTAACACACATTGCTTCTAAAAATGCAATCCCGACGTTCATGAACACTTTTGCTGAACAGGTTTACCAGCCCACAGCTAGCATCCAGTTACACTTAAATTTCATAGCTGGACAAACACCACCTCATACAAAAGCACCCGCTTCCCTCTAAGGGGACAAGTTCTCACCAGACAGCCAAGAAAACTGAAGTTTTCAAACAGCTTCTGCTTAAAGATGCCCTATGTGGCACATCAGATGCCCCAAGCCATACCACCGAGCACTGCAAGCAGTCCGGGAGGAAAACAACATTATCCTCTCTAGCGTTTGCACTTATGCATGGCAAAAACATCATTACCAAATCACGTACACAAGAATTTAAACTGGTTGCCTGAAGCAGTCAGCAAGAAATTCCCCAGACAGACAGACTTTACATCACTGGGCTGGTAGCTGGATGCCTTTGAGGTGTTTCATCCTTCCCTAGAGGATTAGGAGAAGGAACAGTTCAATACAGTTTGGTGAGTATTGTGTTCTCATGAGTTGATCCTTGGGATCTGTTATAGAGCCCCCCAAAGAACATGCAATCTCCTTTTTAACCCATGGCTGCTTTCTCCTTAGCTTCCCCCCTTAAATAGGATGCTGAATAGGCGGATAAGTCACTGCAAAGTGCACATGCCTCATTCATCATGCACCAAGAGTTTACAATTAATAATAATGTTCTTGTTAAAAAAAACACAAGCGCACATCCTGATGAAACCTGATCACAAAGTATGAGGCAGCTCTCACACTCAAGGACAAACAACTGATCCACAAAGCCAGACGTTTCCAGAGCCCCCTACAGCAACTTTTGAGTTTAATGTTTTCAAGAGCAAGTATCTGGCAATAAGCTACGTATGTTAAAAAAACAAAAGTTTGATCCAAAAGATAAGAGATATCTGGTGACCTACATCGCCTGCCTGTTTGACTGTAAGAGAGCAGCTAAGCAAGCAGCCTTACAAATGTCATTATTCTGCTTCTGTATCGATACTGGTCGGTGCAAAATAAGGCACAGAGGACCCTCAGGTGCATCAGGACCACCCTCCCTACAGCACACCCACACTGCAAAGACCATGCAAGGACCATCCCTTGCTATGGTCCATCAAGTACTATGCGGTGTCACTCACAGCGGGAGCAAAGGGACCCAGTGCTGTACATTCACCAACAACACACATTTATTCACCTCAAGGCTGAATCTATGATAGTGTTGAAAGAAATTTTAGCAAACTACAGATTAGGTGTGGTAGCACACCTTTGTATGGGTCCACTGCAGCCACCACAACTGGAGCTTTCTGGAAAACTAGATACCCTTCCCAAAATAGACCCTGCCTGGATAAGAGGATGCTCAATCCAAGGGAAAAGGAAGCTGTGGTTGTGACTTTTACATTTTGTCAGAGATATTAGTCACACTCATACCACCTGATCTGAGCGTGCTACCAGCAGGCTTGGAGGTAGGGTGTTTCCATGAGGGACCTGGGCTCTGTTTAACAGGCACTTTCTATCATTAACAATCCCACCTCAAACAGAGAGGCGATTAGCACAGCAAAATTCAAATAATAACAAGGGCAGTAAGACCTGTTGGATGCAGACACAACAGAGCCGTGAGACCCATGGCTTTTTAGGTTATGGGATCACTCTTGTATTTATGTGTATGTTTACATGCAGTGCTCGGCACAGAGTGGCGAGAGGGGTTCTGGGAGACTGGCATTTCTAACAGGGAATTTCTATAAATTTGTGAATAACTGTACTTAAGTACTTCTTTGGGGCAGAAAAGGTGCTCCCAAAGTCTGTACTATCACTGCTTCAGCAGCATCATAAATCTGAACAGTGCAGTTCTCACAGCCAGAGATATCATTTACTGCCACATTGCCACAGAAATGCCAACCTGGTGAGGCAGAGCAGCACCGGATAAAGACAAGGCACATTTATTTCATGCGTTTGTTTTTTGTTTTGGTTTGGTTTTTTTTAAAGAAAAGCATTACTATCATTACTTACAGCATTGAAGTTGCATATGGCTGTCTTCTACATGCTGCAAATGAACACTGCTTCCTACTGATATTGTCAAGACAGCAGGTCAGAAAGCAGTTCCACATTTAAAGTTTCCCACCCAGCTCTACAGTTTGAACAAGTTGCTTCAGGCCAGATTTTAAAATAAACCCTGAAGGAGGTGCACCTTGAGCAACCAGTTCATAAAACAAGAGTGGCCAACAGGAGAGCCTACTGTATGCAGGGCCCGAGTGCTGACTCCTACCAGCACCCCAAAGCAGCGCCAGCTTCACCCCAGTGTCATTCCTGACCTCCCTGGGACACTCGGGAGGCGGTGGCAGGAGGTTGTCCTTCTCACCACTACTCTTCGCTCCACCTGCAAAGACAAGCCAGGCATGCTGAGCACCAAGTGGCTCACCCAGTCCCTCAAGGCCAAATCCAGCTCCTTCACCAAAAGCTCCCAGGGCGACTCAGGAAAATTTGAATGCTGCAGCTGGCCATGTGTCATCAAGAAGGAGAAATGTCCTTGTGGGCACAAGTGAATCTCTTGGCCAATAAACATCCACGTATGTACTTTCTACATGGCAAGCTTGTCTATCTCAACAGCTAGATGAAACTGTTGCAATGGCTTTCAGCAAGTTTTGCTTTGTAACACTGGGAAACAGTAGGATCAATCTTGTTATGCCTTGGCTAGTGCTACTTTGAGGCTTGGCTCCAGAGGAAAGAAGAGAGGAAGGAGAGGAAAGAAAAGGCTATTAGAACAAACTACTGAGAAGAGTTCAACAGTGCAAAGGGGAGAGTATTTTAATCCCCAGAAGAGACCCACTGCTCCTGCACAAAAGGCTGTATAGAGGCTTATATCAAGTGAGAAGTAGCTGAATTTGTTCTGCACATTGTATTTTTTGCCACTTATGCATAGCAACACTGCAATGAGCTCTTTAAAACCTCTTAGAGAATCTCTTCTGATAGCCATGAAAAATAGGCTTTGCGTGGAAAGCCGCTTTCCTCCCAGGAACTGTCACTTTATCCCTACATTGTAAAACAGTAACTTCCCAGTAAGGGGCAGGTGGGAAGAGGTGTGAGACCAGTGTCTCTTCTCTGTATCATGTTCAAGATGCCAAGCTTCACCCTCCAAATACGAAATTCACTCTGCAGCTTGTTTATTTACCCATCTCAAAGCAGCTCACGAGATCATACCTCAAGCACCATCCCAGACAGTGAAGGCTGTCATATCTGTCTCTCAGCGCAGGTAGGAAACCTGCAAACCAGCTCCTGAAAACTCAGCAAACGTATCATCCTTACAGCATGCCTGTTGAGGCCGTTACTAAACATCAGATCTACCCGATTCCGATGCCTGCCATGAGCTCTGCTGAGCCCATGCAACCAGGAGAAGGGGGGCTGGCTTCAATTCATCTTTGAGCAACATCTCTAGACTGTTTGCTTCCCAAGTCTCAATTAGTCCCAGCTGTGCAAAGCCACACAGGACAGCACTGTGGCAGGGCCTTACTAAGCCAGGACACAAGGGGCTGGGTTGGAAATGGCCAGCAGGGCACTGCCACTTCTTGCACAGACATTTGCTCACTGGATTACTGGCCATGCCACCACTTTAGACATGCTGTCTCCCCTCCCAGAGAGGGCCTGAGCATGAAAGTTTCAAGTCTGCCTCACTGGCTGGCCTCAGTGCTATAAATAATAATAACAATAATTTGGTGGTACTTAAATCAGATTTTGTACTGTCTGATTTAGTACTTAAATCAGACAGATTTCCTCTGTCAGAAATTCTCTAGCTATTCCTTAGGTGAAGGAAAACCTAAAACATGTGAGTCAACCAGGAAAGACTGAGCCTGAAGAGAGCCTAAAGGAATATTTGGGAGGCATGAATCTCTCCTGTTCACCTCAGTAAGCTATTAACTAATGTGTACAGTAATGAGCATTTAGCTTAATTACTGCAATGTTTTCATTTCACAGGTAAGAAGGGGTGACAGTTTTACTACACCACACATCCCAGGCTTATGCTTGGTGGACAGTTATCTCCCCACCTCTGAAGGAAGCAAGCCCCAAGACCCCAATAGGGCTTTCGGTCACATTCAGACCCTGGGGAGGGGAATAAGACTGTCCCTCAATATCTGCACAGTCTGCCCAGGCTGGGGTCCAGTCATCGATCCCTCTGAGGGGGCATTAGGCTGACAGGCTGCAACTGGGAAGAGCCATCACATCAAATTCAACTGGTAGCAGTTGACCATCAAAAGAAATTGGCTTTGAATATTTTGAAGCAGATGTGTTAATTCCTTAAAACTCCCTCTCGGCTTTTCCTCTCCTCTGCACAAGTAGCCCGTTAACAGAGTAGCTCTCTGTCCCCCTCTTGTGATAGGACCAAGAGGACTTAAAATCTCCTGGAAGGCAGTAATGTTAGAAGACTTTATGGCACGTACCACAACCTGGGCTTTGGGACTTTTTAATTCAAAGGTTCAGCTCCTGCTTCTGACAACCAAGCCAGTGTTCCACTACATACAAGATATTTTGCCTCACCCTGCACCAGGAAAGGCAAAAAACCCCATGGCATGACAATCATTTCCCCTTGCAGCCTGTGAGCAATACTGCCCATCTCGCTCTGGGCCCCACTGGCTGTTTCTAGATGTATTGGCCAGATACAGGCGTACAACTGGAGATACAGATCACAGCCAGGCAGATCTTTTGAAAGGGAAGAAACTTCCCTCCTCAAAGGAATAGAGCCCTGTCTTCTGATAAGCCATCCAGCACTCACCCCCCCACCCCCAAGATTACATTCCTCTTTCTCCTTTGTTGAAAAGTAAGCTCACAGCCATCAACTCTTTCTCCATTAAATGCCCTTGTTTGTGTGCTTTAATTCTCATGCTGTCTAACTCTTGTCACCCCAGTCCCTCCAAGCAAGGAAACCACTGACAGCAGCTCTATAGCTATCACCTTCAATTAACACATCAAACTCCAGCAGGAAGACTTCTTGGTGGCACCATTTCAGACAGCTATGAACAGGAGAACCTGAAAACCCTTCATCTGGAAACACAGGAAGGTGGAAGGAGAGAAGCTAAAGAGGAAGAAAAGTCTTCCCACTGGTGTGCCCTCCTCCCCACTTGCGCCCAGCTCCTTACATGAAGCCCCGCACATAGGGCTACGTTACGTATATCACTATATCATCTATGCATAAATAAGCAGTATCCTCCTCTCTAGCACGGAAGGTTTGGGGATTCTCCCGCCTCCTCGCAGCTCAGGCAGAGAGCGCAAGGCACGATCCAAACCGCGAGTCCAGAGCAAACAAGTGACGGGGCTGGGAAGAGCGGCGGGAGCCTGCTGCACCCCGAGGTGCCCCTGCCGTGTTCAGCACGAGTGTTGTTTCGAATTCTGCTTTATTGTTGCCTGATGAAGTGACTAAAACGGAAATGTTTTGGGGATTAGGATTCCTGAGTGATCTAATACAGGATGCTTTTGGTTTAAAGGAGAAGGGGAAAAAAAAAAAACCCCATAACCAGAGAGCGGCGAGGCTGGAGCTCCTCCTGAGCTCCCCTCCCCAACACCACCCTTTCGGTTTAAAAAAAAAGGGCCGAATGTTACCATTTTTGGACATGAGCTCCGCGCAAGCCCTGCCCTAAACCACACCATTCAAACGAGAAGCTAGTCACCGTCCCGCTGCCGGGCCGGGGGGCCGGGGCGCGGGCAGCGGGGC
>VYZV01009718.1:10288-54872 GCA_013401275.1 Pandion haliaetus | reverse complement strand
CGGGGGCGGCACGCACCGCCCCGCCCGCGGCCCGCCCCCGCGCCTCTTATTGGCCGCGAGCCGCAGCCGAGCCTGCAGTTCCCTGAGGCAGCGCCTCGCTCATTGCGCGCCCCGCGCGTCCGTCACGATACCCGGCCGTCGCGATAGGCGGGATGCGGCCGCTCCTCCCCGCCCCCAGCACCGCCCGACAGCTCCCCCGCGGCGGCGGCGGAGTCTGAGGCGGTTGAGGCAGAGGCTGAGGGCGGGCGAGCCGTGGCGATACTGGCCAGCGCAGAGCCGCTTTCGGGGCATTTTTCTCTCAACGCCTCCGCGGCGTGGGAGCTCGTACCGGGAGCGGGCCCCTCAGACATCCGCTCTAAAGGGGGGGGCGGCTGAGCGGTGCGGGGGGTGGCCGAGCAGCGCGGGTCAGGGCAGCGTTTTGTCACGGGGAGGATGTTTTCGTGTGGCACAGCTGGTGGCCCGGCCTCCCGGCTCCGACGTGAGGGTGCTCGGCCACAGCCCTGCAGTCCTGCCGCCACCCCGCTCGAAATACAGCTTCCTCGTGGGGTCACGCAGGCGCGCCCGCACCTAGGATGCCAAAAAAATAACTTATTTTCTCTTGTTCCTGACTGGTAACTTCTGGTCAAGGTTAGGATTGCCAGCAGTGGTGGCCGAAGCTTCGCACCCGGAGTCAACGGCTGCAGTCGTGCGGTGTCGCAGCCACCCGGCGTGACCCTCTGCGCCGTGCTGTGCCAGGCCTCCCAGGCACACCTGCCGCTTTCTGCCCACAAATATCCTGTTTTGACAAGAAAACGCTAGATTGAAGTGCGTTTGGCTCATCTAGCAGCTTCCTAGGAGAGAAACGCAAACCGTTAAGGGGTGTACTGGTACAAACGCTTGACATGGGTTTCTCTCAGTTAAACAAGTAGAGGGGGAAAAAACGGTAATGGCATTATTAGTTTCCTCTGGTAGTCTCACTGAGAAGCAGGATGGCATCTCACAAAAGTGAGAGGAAGCCCAAAGAAACACTGTTCCGCAACACCATCTGGGGCAGAGTGAGCTCCTCTCCCAATTCATCCAGATGCAGAGGAAATGGAGAGTTTGTGGCCCGTGAGTGTGGGAGAGAGGGATGCTGAGAATGGACTGGAAGGATGCTGCAAAGCATCAGGATTAATTGAGCAGAAATGCTCAACATCAGGCAGGATTTAGCACCGAATTACACCAGTGGGCTCCTCTTCCAAAAGAGAGGAATGTGTTTTCTCCTTCTTACAAACATTGGAGGTGAAATTGGATCTATTTATTCACTTCTAGGCATAAAGAACTGCACAGACCATAATGGACAGATGCTCTGTATGGTATTCTGTCTTCATGTCTCATATGATGTTCTTTGTGTACACCTTCAGACATCATGAACACAAATAGAATTATCAGAGTTGTTCTGCACCGTTCAGAGACTTGTATCTACCCTGCCATGCATCACTTGGGGTAGAAAGATTATTTAAATATGTAAGTGCAGTAATATCCATGATTTTCAAAAGCAATCAAGAGGTCTCCATTTTGAGACCATTTGGCAAACCAGGCCACTCAGGGCATCCAGCTCAGGGGAGCCAGATCTGAGGAATCCAGGACTAGCAGGCACTTTGGAAATCCTCCTGGATGTGCTTCATGATGAAGTGTTGGGGAATGCATAATAGTCCTATCACTCTGGAGAGACGGTAATGGACTTCAAAGAAACTCCCCCCAGCATTCGGCACTGCAGAGAGGTGCAGATGATGATGGCTGTTTTTTGAGAAGCAGTGGAGGAATCTACATTGGGGAAATACGTAAATCATCAGGGTTTGAAGAGAGAAGGCCGATTTTTATTTCTTACAACCATTTGATGAACACCCAGTAACAGAAATTAGAAACCAACAGCTGCAGCCTGATCTCATGATAGTTTAGAGACAACAAACATCTCTGAAAATGTTCCTACCTTCCATTTTTTCCTTATTTATCAAGACACTTCCAACTTGAGGAACCTGGAAGAATATGGGAATTGACAAGATCTGGGGAAACAAAAGGAGGAGGGAAGCAAACACATTCCTTGAGAGAAGTCCTGGGCTTTGTATTTTAAGGCAGGGTGTCTGAATACTGTATTGCTTCCCCACCCTTGTACTTTAAAAGCCCATCATTGAAAGCCACATTTCACACCTCCCCAAATGTAGTGAGACATCTCAGCTGCCATTCAGTGAGTGAGGATTTTCAGCATTTTCCAGGAGATGCTCAGCACCATGGAGATCCAAGCCCTAAGATATGCGGTGGGTTTCTGTGAGGCTTAATCTTCCGAATGCTGCCTCTTGTGTTCCTTGGAGTTGAGTTACAAAGCAACTATCCCCATGGTCATAATGTTACTATTCTTAGCTGTGTAAAATACACTTGGTGATCTCTCTTACAGAGGCTGATGGTACTATAGAATGTTATTAATTGCCAATATCCCGTTCATTTACCTATTTTGTCTTGCACAGGGCAGAGGATGGATTAGATGATTTAATGTACAACAACAGTGCAATAAAATGTAATACAATCAAGAACAACTGTGAGGTTTCTAGTGTGTTAGAGCCTCTCTCTTAATTGTCCCTGGCATTTGTATTTTTAACTTCGTGATCCTCACTTCTCAAAATTCTTGCCTAGATTTCTGGGAAACATCTTAATTTTTCACTCCTAACCCCATCCCAACTCTTAGCTTTTCACAGACTCCTTAACAAAAACAAGAGACTGTTCTTGGCCAGAGTTTCTTGAACTTACAGGCAATAGTAAGGAGGGAAAAAAAAAAAGATTGTTTCTAAACTTGGGATAGTTCCCAGATCCACTTGACCCTTGACCTTGCAAAGAATTGTACCAGCACCAGGAAGGGGAAGAGATGATCTCGCAATGGGAGAGGGAGGCACAGCAGCAACAGGAGCTGCAGAAGCCGGTGCTGCTGATGGGAGTGATGCCTGTAACCACAGCAGTACTCTGGTTTTCCTTATTCGGACTCCTGGAGTTCTCTTCTCCTCAATACAAGATTGCTGCTGATTTCCTTGGGCGTTATTCCAACCTTAATGGAGCAAGGGGGTCTCCAACAAGGTCTTTCCGATCCAATGAAGGGAGAGTGGGCTTTTTGTAGTGCAGCAGACAGAGCCATTGTGGGAACAGGTGGACGTACATCCTACTTCTTCTGTCTGCCACAGATGAAAAGAGAAAGGAGCCCGAGGGCATTGGGGTATTTCTTATTACTGTTTGCTGCTCTTTCTCTTTAAGCTTAGCATATTAGCTACAAGTCACGAGCTTTCCTGGGGAGATATCTGTTTTCTTGCCAAGAACATCCATAAGCTTCTGTAATGAGGCCCGGCAGGTGAGCTCGGTCACTGTACAACAACGAACAAGACTGTGTTGAAGTAGCCCTTGACTTTTGTTTTGGGAAGTCTCATGGCCGAGTTTCAGCACTTATATTCTGCAGATACACAAAAACTTTGTAGCTCTGGGATTTAGCACTTAAATTTGAACTGCATGTTGGGCTCTTACAGTAAAGAATTCAACAAATTACACTTCCCCGGTGCAAGACACATTACCAGCAAAAACTTAGCACCTCTGAAATACAGACATTAATTTGGTGGAGTTCAGTGGGGTATACCATGCTTCATGGGAGACAGGGGGTGGGGGCAGTGCTCATGGCCAGAGATTGTGTAGAACTTGTGCTTTTAAGAAGTGTGATGGAAGAAGTGCCATGGTCATCCAGGGATAGCTGGAAGCGAGGCAAGAAAAGGAACAACCAAGGCAGGGATGCTGTGTTTGGGGGAGAGGAAAAAGGGGTCTGAATGAAGCTCCCAAGTACAAAATATCTCTCTCCTTCAGGGCCTCTTCACCTGAGCTGTATTCCTCTTCTACCCTGCCATTACTATCCTAAGTCCTCTTCCCCTTTACTTCCCTTCCCATTTACCTGAACTTCCAAAATTGGCTCCCCAGCCCTGCACCCTGGAAGTAATGTGATTTCTGGGACTGCACAAGTACCCGAAGAAGGTGTTATCTCCTCTTTCTGCTGACTGAGGGTCAGCCATGATTGTTTAGAGCACGAGTTTTAAAGCCAAAGTGACTGACAGAGCTGTCTTCACCTAGTAAGCACTTGCTAATATTGTTTGAAGTGTGTCATTTTGTGAAAATGATGATTTTTTGTTGTTGTTCCTCCTGTGAAAACCTTGATTTTAGTTTTCTAGCAGAATATGTGCTAGATTGCTCCCTTTGCTTTCACAGTGTCACTTGAACAACAATAGAATCAGGAATTATACCTCCAGTCCAATATTCCTGTTATCACAAACACATTGTATCTATTTTCATCCTGCAAGGCAAATTGAGTACTTGACCAACATTGCCCATACACTTCCCTTTGCTTCCTCTCTTCACCCTTGAAGAGGAAGGTGTCTGCTGCTCAGAAGCGCACAGCAGCATCACGTGCAAGTGAAGCAGACTCACTTCAGGCAGCTGCTGAGCTGGTTCTGCAGAGGGACATAGAGAGTAAAATCATTCAACGGTACCTCACCTAGAGTCACGTTAGATGCCCATGAAACACACTGTACTCACAGCGAAATGGCCGCCTCAGTGGGGTTAGCATCCTTGTGCTATGGTATGGGCACAGAGACCTTCAGTCACTCATGGTTAGGGCTTCTCATTTTCATGTTTTACCTGCTAGTTGCCCCATACTGAGGGGCAGGTCTTTGTGGGCTTGTTTGCTCAGCCCTTTTCGTTTGCTGTGTCAGTCTTTAAAGGGCATCCTATTTCACAACCCTGGCACAGTACCTCTGTCTGGCCCAAACGTTAAGGAGGCTTGGGGACCAGAGATGCTAAAGACAACAGCATTTTCCACGTTCCTACAAGAGACAGGGAATGGATTAAAGTATAGAAGAGAGCATGCTTCAAATTGGAGACCATAAGCACACAAATCTCTGACAACTGTTATATCCATGTACTAACCAAAGGTTTGATCCAGGCCACGCTCAGTGCAGCCTCTTCTGGTGGAGGTAGCTGAAGGGGAAGAGGCTGCCCCAAGACACAGGGGAAGCCATGGTGCAGCAGGGGCTGCAGCAGGTACCCACCTCCATGAGCCAAGCACTGAAAGACAGAGCCAGCCTGTGCCTTCCACGTGGCCAAGGTAGCAAGAAAGCAGGAGAACCTAGTTACTTCTGGAGACTGCACATGAAATGCAGGCTGGCTCATTCCTGGTGCTGCCAAGAGGGAGACAGATGTTTGAGTCTCTTGTTCTCACTCACTGGCTGAGCGGAGCTTGCCAGATGATGTGCCCGTGGCTTGCAGATGCAAGAGGCAGAATTTGTTGCTTTTCTCACTTCCCAGACACCAAAACTAGCCATAGAGCAAGTGTGACAAGCTTTGGAGGCAAGTGTTGTGAAGTTTTTCTGGAACGGGAACAGTGGCAGGGTGGTAGTGGGAGGGCAAACACAGGGATTAGTCTCTTTCCAGCTCCACCCTTGCCCTCACAGAAAATCTGTTCTTATGAGAGAGTCACTGAACCCTCAGACCTGTCATTATTTAGCCCTAGCTTAAAAACTCCACTTAAAATCCCTTCCTTTCACTTTGATGTCCTCCATAATTGCAAGTCTGCGATTTTCTAGCACAATGCTTGAAAAAACCCAGCCCTCCCCCATCTCCAAGTATATCACTTGTACAGTGGTATCCTCAGGCTGTTTTCAAGCAGAATCCCTTTCTGGCCGTGGCTTAGAATGACTTTCCGGAGAGAGAGGCAATGAATGTTCCATTTCTTCTGAGCAGGGCAGCTTCCTTGTCATACTTCAGCAGCAGCACGCTGCACCAGCTTCCTTCCCGCATGCCTCTGCAGCTAACCTGCGAGTCTAACGTTGACCAGAGCAGCAATAGTCATTGCTATGCCATCTATCACTGCTCTGGGGCGCGTTGGGACCATTACAGTTACAGCTAATACAGTTAGGGCACGCAACAGTAGGTTACAGTTGTTGCAATAGTGTGTCAGCAATCCCTGCCTGACAGAAAACACCACTATGCTCACGTATGTTTAGAGCAAAGTGCTTTTGCTCCAGCTTTCACATGCTGTCTCAGCGGTCTGTAGCCAGCTGGTGACCCCAGGCTCCATTCATCTGTCCATGGTGCAGTTTTGCGCAAGAGAAGCACCCCTGTGGGGAGATCTGCAGGATAGGTGAAGCAGCCATGGGTCTGCTCCAGCATACACTGGGCCTGCCAAGGATAACGCCTCAGAAATGGATTATCAGAGAGCTCAGTGCTCTGGTCATACAGCCCCTCCATCCCTGACAGGCTGCTTATGCAGCAGCTGCAGAGAGCTGGTATAAGACCTGATCATGCATGAAGTTCATTTGTTCACAATTTTTGCTCCCTGCATGATGCAGGCCCAGGATGATCCCATAGGGGGAACCATGGAGGGTGATGGATGGCAGAAATCCGGTACAATGCAAAATGTGATATAAGCAGGCCAGGCAGCTACTGCAGTCTTTGATTCTAGGTGGAGGAGTTCATGGTGTGAGGTGGCGTGACTTTGCATTACATTGCTTTTGAGGCTATGCTAGTTTGTTAGTTACATATGCAGAGCAAACACAGAAGGACAGATACCAACAGATCTGGAACAGGCTGCACTGTGAGTGGCCAGGGAACACTGTGCAATTGCAGCAGCATGGCAAGGTATGTGTCCTATGCAGGCCGATGTAATGCCAGAGCTGCAGCTTTCTCAGGCGTTCCCCAAGAAATCCATGCCCAGAAGTGCACATGCACAGCAGTGTCATTTGTAGGACATGAGAACGAAACCTTCTGTTCCCCTCAGCATTTGTAAGGCCGTGGAGTGCTGCATCCGGCTCTGGGTGCTAGGTTTTAAGATACACATCAGTTGGAGAGCATCCAAAGGAGAGCTAACAAGAAGGCTCAGAGGTCTAGAAAACTTGACCTTTGAGGGGAGACTGAAAGAAGCAGGCTTATTTAGTCTAGGGAAGAAAAAACTGAAGTGAGACACAGTAGCAGACCTCAAACATGTAAAAGTTTACTGCAATGCAGAAGACAGTACACCATTTGCAGTAGCCGCCAGAGACTCTACGAACGATCAGGATAGCATAGCACTTGAGTAGGCCACCAAAAGAAACTGCTGAATCTCCGCTGCTGGAGGCTTTAAAGAACAAGTAGGACAGCTGTAAGAAAGGCTAAACTTCAAGGACAACTGATCCCACCACGAGTCTGGGGGATAAACCCTTTGTCATCTTTTGGGATCCCCTCCAGCTCTGTTTCATAGCCCTGCAACACAGTCAGCTTCAGAGGGTAAGACAGTACCATGAAGCAACATGACATGGTTGTAAAGAGACTAATGATGGAAGAAAAGCATTTGCAGCTGCAGGGATGTCAAAACATAAAATCAGACATACGGAACCTGACCTAGACAGTCCCATTAGATGCCCATGTGTAAAGCACATTTCAGCATGACTGCAGCAGGAACTTGACGCAGCTGAGAGGTGACTAAGGTGAAAGGGGCTGTGTGAAAAAAATACGGCCACACGTTTATGTGCACTTACATGGACAAAACCTGCTTTAAATCCACTTGAAGCTCTCATAAATGAAGTGGCAGTTCTCTTTTGTGTTACAGCTACCAGCAAAATTTACCATCAGTACTCCAAATGCTGAGAGGAGATGCTTCACTCTTGGTTTTGGCTTTCAAATGCACCTCTCATGGCTTCTCCATCACCTCAGGCTTTTAGCATCAATTGTTTATTTCAGTATTGAGACAAGTCACAGGGACATCGGACTGCAAACTATATTCACAATCCATGCTTGGGTATGAGGCCATGACAACAGGTAGTTCATAAAGGGCTAAGAAAATGCGGATCTGTATCACTGAAGGGAGGCCTACCCCTCATCATTAATGTACCAGCAGGACATGAGTGCTCTTAAAACTAGGGGGGAAAGGGGAGGGTTAATTCTTACCTGTTAGCTATGGTCTTCAGGATGCTAATCAAGGCTCTTGTAATACCATCTAGTGCTCCAAAGGCTGCCCTGGGAGATCAAGGAGAAACAGCTGAGCTGTAGGTTTTTGGTGTCTTCTGTACCACACCAAGCCACCCACCTCCACCAGCAGCAGAGGTGGCACAGCTTAGCACTGCATGGTGTGGAGGAAGAGCTCACTCCTTTCAGAAAAGTAGTTGGTACAGCTGAAAAACACACCAACAGCCTTGCAGGCATGCCAGCTTTTTCTCAGCACATAGTGGCCCAGCAGTGAGTGGGGAACACAATGCTGAGTCAGTGAGACTGGGATCCAAATTCAGACTTGTCTCGGAAGTGGAGCAGGATCCACATGCTGAGCCTAAAGCCAGCACTCCATTAACTTGCCTTCCCAAAGTACACTTGGTGGAGCCTAAAGTTGTCCATCATACAAGAAGGGATGACTTAGGGCTTTGCTTGAAGAAGCCCCTTCATCCCAATTCTCTGGAGGGTGCAGGGAGCACCTAGGTGGTCAGCAGCCTGCCTGCCTCCACAGAGCAGATTAAGCTCTTGTGCTCTGCAAGAAAAAACTGCTGCATAGCAGCAGCTATAGGTTATAGGTGCTTTTGCACAGAAAATCATCTTGTGTTCATTATGTTTTTCTCCTAACTGGCTCATTCTCCTTGCTGCTTCTTCTCTGTACATTGACAGCAACTGTGCACAGCTACCTCAAATCAAACTGTGCAGTGCAAAGTTACACCCTACATCAGAAAGCTTCTTATTTGGGAAGCAGCAGCAAACCTCATACCTTTATATTTGCAGTAGCTCCACTGTGAGGAAGGTGACACTTGTAGAGCAATACATCCAGTGCTGTAAAATAGAGTTTGGAGAAGACACACAAGGGAGGAAGATGCTGCTGGGCAGCACAAACAACACACAGCAGGGGCAACCACTCAGCAAGCAAACTAGGTAAACTGCTCTCCCCAGCTGCCTTTAATCCCTTCTCTAGTAGGATTTCCTCCCCCACCCTGCTCCCCATCTTCTCACATAATGTACACCTGTGATTTTGCTCCTAAGAGGAGCCTCCAAACCAACACTGCAAGCTCTGGGCTCTCCTGTAGTGTTTTGCCTCTGTTGGTTTTTCTGAGCCATGACTGCCTGCTCCTGCCTTCCCTCCAAGCCTAACATAAAACTAGCATTGAAACACAGCAGGTAAAGAGGGATAGGAGAAATGCAGACAGTGGCACTTTCAGGCCAAGGGAAGGAAGCTCTCGGGGAAGCCCAGCCACCACCACGTTCAGGCTGGGCTGCTGACTGTATGCATGCTGCACCTGTGCTCTCTGTGGCTGTAGCCCAGCAGTCGGGGCCAGGTCTTGGAAGTCATCTTCACTGTTTACAGAATTTGTCCCATACATGGGTCCTCCCTTATCCCTAAAGAGCTCCTCCCAGGGCATCCTGTTCTCCATTTATATATTCTGCTTTTTAATATTTATTTTCTTCCCTGAGAAAGCCTCAACTATTTCCCTAATAGCAGAGAGGGAGATGAAGGGGCTGAGGAATAATAAATAATATGAAGTGGTGGAGCAGACGTCACGTTAAGCCTGAAGTCCACCTGACAAGACATCACTCTCTCATGTCTTTTGTTGGACCTGCCAATTAACCCCTGTGGGTACATGTTTCTTTCCTGATCTTTAGGAGATCAGCAAAAAAATCTAGAAAATGCTGCTTTGGCTTTTTATTTTGGCAGGGCGGGAATCGAGCAGAGGCCTTGTCTGCAGTTGTGCTCCTGTCATGGGAAAGACAGATGCGCTCCCATGAAGGATGCCTGGGAATCAAACCGTAGGCTTTTAGGTGACATCATTTGAAGCTTTAAACAGGGGTTTGGTGCAATTGCTGTCCAGCCCAGCAGTGAGGTGACCTGACCAGGTCCCCCTGGGTAAGCGATGCACACAAGCTGGATTACCGCAGTACTTGTGGACTAGATTAACTGTTACCCTCTCTGTCTCTCCCCGGCTCCAGTGGTGGCTGGCAGCTGGTACGGGGAGAAGAGCTGAGTGACCCTGGCCGTCCTGGTGGGCCATGCTACTCCCCCTGCCCCAGGTTTCCCCCACCCTGGGCTGTGCCTGACCCAGGGCGCCTGGCCAGGAGCCTGAAGGTTTTCACAGCCATCTACGGTAAGGCTGGCTCCCGCGGGCTGGCTTGCCCCCCCGCCCAGCACGGCTGCAGGGAAGGAAAGGTGGAAACCTTCCAGCCTTGTATGAAGGGAGCGTGGCGGCAGCTGAGCGGCAGCCGGGGCGATGCCATCCCGCTGGCTGGGGGGGTCCCAGGCCTGCTGGCTCCCCGGGTGGCTCCTCTCGCCATCCCTCCTGCAGTGCCCGGCTCATCTGCAGCCCCGACGGGCTGGCTCTCTCCTGAGCCGGAGCAGGAAGCTGTTAGGACCAAAGCTGAGAAATGGACGTCCAAACTCAAAGCAGGGGCAAGAGGAAGAAACACTGAGTGGGGAGTTTGGGGGTGGGCTGACTGCTCCAGACATCTGCGCTGTTTAAATAACTGTCTAGGTAAAGATGCGCTGCTCTATATTGCCCTTCAGCACACAGGCAGAAAGCGGTGGTGCTTTCCTCTTTGGAAAGTGAAAGCTGTCCTTATAGCTCCCCTGGGTCTTCCCCTGCTGAAAAAGGAAGGCCACTTGTTAATATAAAGGAAGATGTGGCTTTCTCTTGTGTTATGGTCAACAGCAAACTCACCGTCACTATTCCTGGCCAAAAATACCCTGAACATCCCTACGCCATCCTCTTCACAGGGCAGAAGTGGATGGGGTTTCAGCACTTGCACTTTCAATGGACTGGGAGGCAGCCTGTTGGGAAGGCAGCCTGCCTCCAGCAGGAGCCCAGCTCGGGAAGCACGGAGCACATAGGCATTCGAGAGGGAGAACAACCCTGCCATGGCCATCAGCAAACTCATAGCTATTCATGCTGCTATAGCTATGAAATGGAGGTTTTTAAGCATAAGAACTGCTGCACCTTGGGTTGCTATTGCCTGTGTGCCAGAGGCCTAATGCAGCAGATCTCTGACCCTATACATTTCGTGAGAGCAGTGCTCTAGGAGAGCTTGGCAGCTTTGGGGGGGGCAGTGGGAATCCTATCATAGGCAGAAGGGTTCTGGCCTTGGGGCTGATGCAGTGGGACCCACTCCCCCTCACCCCAGGCAAGGGAGGGCCTTGACAAGAGGTTGTTGCAGCCTTGGCACGTGCCTAGCACACCTCCTCTGTCGCTGAATCACCAGCCCCATCTCCTATGTCCTGCACAAGCCTTGGCTCAAAACCCACTGGATGGCAAACACCTGCTTTTCTTCAGTCTGCAGAGAAGAGTTGGAAACCATTTCCATGAAAATTGTCGGAGAAAGGCCAAAGGTAAAGGCTAAAGGCTGACGTGTTGTCTCCCCATCCCCAAGCAGCTATGTGCTACCTCATGGGAGTCGTATCTTCCAGATGAATGAACCTTACAAAGACAGAGAGGTTGCAGCTGCCTGTCATTTGGACGAAGAGAGCCAGCCTCACGTGCAGAGGTAGTCCTGTGGCTGTTGTGTATCCTGATGCCTGACCGCAGCATTTTTCCACTCAGGCAAGGTCAGTTCTGCAGCCAAGATGCTTGTTACCATGGTCTCCTCCTCCATCTTAGCATCTTGGCGATACGCAGCCTGGTGTGTCTTGCTTATACCCACAGCTCTGAGAAGCTGACCCCAAGCAGGCATCACTCCTCAAAATCATTGGACGAGGAGTGAGGAAATCCCCATCCAGGGAAAAGAGAGATGATGAGAACGAGCCACAAGGTCAGTGTGCTGGCCTCTTTCTCCTAATCACTCATCTCTAGCTTTTTTTAAAAAAAATGACCTCATCTCACAGGGTAGTTTTACTGCAGTAATTCCTGTGATAACTGAGCTTGCAGGTATTTGGAAACAGAGTTATAGTCAGGGCCAGCAGAAAGTCTCCCATGGTTGATGGCAGTGCACAGACCCTGGGGCAGAAAAAGGCATCAAGGATTTTTCTCTTGCAGTAATCATTGTGCAGGTTATGTACATTGTACCCGAATGGTTACGGCTGGAGAAGCTGAGCTCGTGAAGCGTGAGCCTCAGAAAGGTTCCTTGTACTGTTGTGGTAAAGAACCACGGACGCTCTCTACCCTCAATTGTAAGGTTGAGCTAAAAAGACCGTATTTCAGGTACTGTATCAGCCAGGCTTCTGAGAAGTAGTGATGAAAATAGAAGCCTGGGAAGAAAAAGAAAGTAAGCCTGGTCTTACAATAAGACTCTGCAGCTCTGGGGCTGAGTTTGTGGCACTGTCCTGTTTTTCTGAACACCCCTCTGACACCCAGTGTCTCTGGGACACACTGTTCACAGTGCTGCAGTCTGGCAAAGAGGAATTGGAAATGCCAAGGTACTGAGATTTTGTGAAATATCCTGATTATTTCTTATGAGGTCCCATTCTAGGTCCTCCACTGCCATAGATGAATTTAGATGGTTCTCAAGATACCCCACAGGCAACAGCCCTAGATTATAATCTGTCTTTCTCTATAGCAATACCCACATAAAAGAAAAACCCTTGTGGCATAGTCTGCCTGTCTGTTTATAAAGGCAGTTTGTTCCTTTTTGAATGGTAAGTAGTTTCTGAAGGGGAAAATGTGAAAAAAATTAAGAGGGTTGCCAATTGTGTAAAATGAATTGACAATATTTGTTTGTGAAATACAGTGAAATATATTCTTTCTTACTGCAAATCATTACAGCTACTAATATGCACAGTTCTGTATTTCCTAATGCTCATGGCCATCTCAGGTACAGTGCCAGAAATATGGTCCCAGAGAAACAATTCTAGTTCTCTGCTGATAGTCCTCCACCAACAGCCGTTGAAGCATATTTTAACCCCTCTCTGTTTCTTTCAGATCCAAGTGTGCCTAAGTGTACCTCAAGTACCCTGAGTACCTGGTACTCTGAAGAATAATGGAAATCGAAAACAAAAAAGTGTGAATATGTGACTAAGAACCTAAGGGAATTTACATGTAGATTACCCATTTGCAAACTGCTGCCAAGGCAGTGCCAAATTCAGCCCTAGCACTATGCAAATATGAACTCGGTTGATGAAGGGTTTTTGCTGGGAAGTTCTGGTTAAATTCTGGCCTGACAGCACCTCTTCGGGATGCCCTGTGATTCTTAGCAGACAAAATTGGGAAACAATTTCCATCATAGGTCTGTTCATAGACTCTGTTCCACATACTCATAATTTCTGAAGCATACAGCTTTGGGATTAATCATGTTTCCAGGCTCTTTATTCAAGGATGATTTTCTGCTAAGGAAAAAAAGTAACCAAACATCCTCCTCCATCCCCCTGGATTCCTAAGTCACCACTCTCTGAATGAGAGGCAATGCAAAAAGTACACGATTGACATGGTAGAAAATAAATATAAATACTTCTCTAGCACTTGTCTCAAGCGAGGCTCCATTTTGGATTTTGAAAGGTACCCAGGTCTCCCTTGTGCTGAGTTCAGTTTAGCACCATTGCTTGACTTGAGTGAGAGGAAAGCAGAGAATATATGAGCTTAAGGTTATTGGAGTATCACTTTCTAACATGCTCAAATAGCATCTGCTAATAGCAGCGGTGAGTGCATCGCCCAGCATGGTGGCAGCTACTTGCACATCCCCTCTGGCCAGGGGCTTAGGCTGGGGCTGTAGAGCTGCTGCAACAGGCTGTGTGGGTCTCACTGAAACACATAAATAATCTCACTCCTCTCTGATTCTGTGTTCTTAAACCAGCAAATTAGCCACAAGTTACATTGCTTTACCTAAAAATAAAATGTTAAATATCACGGGGTTGTCTGCAGACATCTGGTCTCTTTGTGCCTGACACCTGAGATCCCTACAAGTGAAAAACAATGTTCCCCATTTTCTCCATGCTTTTGCAGTTTGTTGTCTCTGGACATTTGTCAGCACCATGCAATTGCTGAGTTTCCTCTCCAGGGCCAGTTTCCTTGTTTGCCCAGACCTTTCAAATAGCTCTGGGGAGAGAAAGCCCAACCCATCTTTCATGACCACCACAGACGAGAGGCGAGTCCCAGCCCAACTGTGCAGGTTCTTCTGGGGCATGACCAAGGCTGACAGCACTTGCACTTCTTTTGCAGTGCAGCGATGGCACGACGTCTTTGCTGATGGCAGCTGGTCTGGAACGAGTCCCCTGACCCTTCTTATTTTGCAGCATAACCTGTCTCAGGGCAATTGTACCCCAGCCCTTGGGCACTCTCTGGGAGTGACTCCCATTTGCATCATAGCTTTTGCGCTCAAGTAATGAAAACTTTCACAAGGGAAAAAGAGCTACACACAACAATAGCGGTAATTATGGAAAGAGCAATTAAAAAAAGAGAGAGGGAGAAAGAGGGTCTGGGCCCAGTCCAAATTGTGTGTGCCCAATAGCAAAACTACCATTACCTTGAACAGACTGAGTGCTGGCGTCTTCCTGATTCCCAAATAAAGCTACAGAGGAGGCACACCTTGGATTTATAGTAGCATTTTCTCTTGTACCTGCTTATCTGCTTTGTTCATTTATCTGTGACTTAGCATTTATATTTACAAAATTCAGCCCATCCAACAGGTTTCTGAGAGCATAGTCACAGTGTATTGCATACATCTAGAACACCCTGAGAGAAGAAACCAGTTCCAAGAGCTTCTTACACATCAATAGACTACAGCTCTGCCAGAGCGTTGGTGGGAGAAATTAGAGATGGGTGCGAACAGCTGAAAAATTCCTGCCACTGTCCTCCAGCCTGGTTCGGTAGAAGTACCAACCTCCTTGCAGGAAGCTCGTCCCTCCTGACAGCAGGTCTGTTTCCCTCTGGTCTTTGCCCACACAAGCAGCCCAGAGACCCCCAGCCCTCCATGGCCACCGTTGATGCAGATGTTTCAAAGCAAGGACTGTGCTGTCCCCTGAGCACAGCCCCGTACTGCGTGTGCTAGCACCCTCTCACATTTGCACCGTCCCCTTTTATTAGGCACAAGATGACATTCAGACCAGCCTGGTCGCAGCGTAGGTCTCTATTTTCAGATGAGCCTGGGATGGATGCCCTGAAGAAGGAACAGGGCCAGTATCTGCCTTCCACCTCCCGTGGAAGAGCAGAAACAGCATTCGCTCTATGCTCGGTCCTGCTGAGAAAAATTCAGGTCTTGCATTTTAATCTCTAGCTACAGACACGTCTCTCGCTCCTTCCAGCTCCAAGGAAGGGTGTACTACTGCAGGGTGTTGCCCTCAGGGAGGACGTGCACATGCATGGGCCGCCGGCTGGGAGGAACTGGCTGAGCCACAAGGCCAGGAGGGTTGGCTGGAAGGGAGCTCTGCACCAGGGGGGGGCCCTGGGTGCTTCCACGTGGTTTGCTTAAAAACAAAACCAGAAAACCACATCAAGTCCTGGGCTTATAGTGTAATAAGGCATTCGGAACTTGAATCTCATTCTGGTTTAATGTCTGCAAAAGTTCAGAACAAATTTTTTTTGCAGACCAGTAAGAGTCTGTCATTCTTGAGTACCATCGGGTAATTCAGGTTGGAAGGGACCCCCGGAGGACATCTGGTCTAACCGCCGGCTCAGAGCAGGGCCAGTTTTGATCAGGTTATTCAGGCCAAAAACGTATGATTCCACTAACACTTTCTTATTCATCCTATCGGCTGGCTTGAGAGACTGCATTTAGGTTTTACCACTAGCAATACAGAAACCACTGCAGCTTTGCCCAGCTAAGGAGTCAGGTTCTGTTTTATTTTTTTTCCCGTTTTTTATAAAAATGGTAATTGGTAAGAGCCCAAAGTGTCGTCAGCTCCACCAGAACAATGGCCATTGTTCTGGAAAAAAGCAAGTCATGCTGAGCACCATTATGCTACTTCTAGTGGCCACATTGTCTTTGATAAAAATAACCCAGGGCTATTCGTAAAAAAACACGCTCTGAGCTCTTCGTGAAGGACAAGGTCTTCTGATACAAAACCATGTCTGAAAGATGTCCATGTCTGCTATAGCATGGCCTCATAGCACCACAACTAAAATACTGCTGGTGACGTCTTCTTGTGGTGTCTGGGTTTTGCCTTGGAGATCTCCTGGCCAAACAGAGAGTGTGCTGGGTCTGTGCTGCCTGGGGACCAGGTGAGCTTGTGGTCCTTCCCTCACAGCCTTCTGGTTTCGCCAGGGGTCCTGCACCTTGTAACTGCTTTTGCTGGAGTCCACGGAGCAGGCAAGGGAAGACGTGATGTCTGGCTCTCCATCACGCAGTGCTGCGTGGGGTAAGCAGCGTTTCGGCCAAGCACTGTGACGAGGTGAAAGGAAACATGCGGAGAAGGAGAGGCTGTAAAGAACCGGAGAAAGGGAAGGAAGAAGGACAAATTGGGGCCATCAGGTCACGTGCTCCCAATGGGAAACTTAGGAGTGTTTGGGTCTGTCTGGTTTTAGGAATCAAGTCCTGCCTCCTCCATGGAAACTTATGACTACGTGGAAAACATCTGCTTTCTTTGAAGGGAAGTTTCTTGCCCTCGATGTCATAAGTAAGACCTGGGTCTCTCACCTGGACACTCAAAATGTGGACAGTATCTCCCACCGGTGCAAGACTGGTGGCCATGTGTCCTGCTGGTGGATCGGGCAGGGAAAGGGGCTGGTGGCAGATGGGGCTGCCCACTGCCCTTGCCCCACACCATGGTAAAGAGGTAAAATGGGAAATACGCAGAAGCAGTGGCACAAGGGATGGAAGCAGGAGGGTTTTGATGGGAAGATTAACCAGGGAGCATGCAGAGAGACACTGTCTAAAATGACATGTCAAGAGAAGCTGAGGATCACACAGGCTTCTTGCAACTGTGCAAGATGCTTCTGGCCAGGCTTTGAAAAGGGTATGGAGGAAATAGCTGGAATTTAACACTTGGCGTGCCTATATTCTATACCAAGAAGTAGCATTTTCCTCTTTGCTTGCAAAGGAAACAAGCTATCTTAAAGCAAAGATTTAAATGATTGAAAAATCTCTTCTGGGCAAACTTTGTGGGTGTCTGGTAAGAGGGAAATGAACCATTTTGATAGCACAGTGTCTTCCCCCAGTACATTTTAAGAGGCATAGAGGCTGCTACTTTCAGGAAAAATTGCCTGAGGGAAATGACAAAAAACTGATAGATTGAAAGACTTATGTCAAAATCCTCCTTCACTTTCTCCCAATTCAATGTCAAAGAGAGGTCAAAAATGGGGCTGGCACACGTTGAGGGTCCTAAGGAACCTTTGGATTTTGTCGCTTTGCCCTACAGTTCGCAGATTCAAGCTTCCAGTCAAGTGTTTCTAAAATTGATGTTGTATTGATGTCAATACAATCCTCCAAAGGACAAAATAGGACACACTCAACCAAGCAGGCAGATGTCCAGACCGTCTGGCCCCTTTACATCATTTCCTCCTCATAACTCATCCTGCATGTTATACCTCTGACTTGCACATCTCTGGCTTCCTTTAGATAAGGGACAAATTCTTCTTGTATCTCATGAACTTCTTCAGTTTTATCGCCAATCTCTCAGATAAGGGGCTCACGTGAAGCAATCCTTGCTGTGCTTACATTCCAGTCTTCTAACAGCAGAACGTGGAGCTTTCCCACCTTATAAGGATGGGTTTCGCTGCTCATTCGGAAGGTGCTGCAACCGCTTTAAAAGATTTCACAGCCCAAGTATTGCAGAAGGAAACGTATCTGGTACTTGCCCTTTTGGATTACCCAGCAACCTGGCATTCCTGGGATGCTGTTTTGTGCACGCGAGCAAAAAGCATTTGGAAGGCTATATTATATACTTTTATTTTTTGTAGACAGATTTTTGTCCCTCTCCGAGCCTAAGCCAGTGCTGGCTGCAGTTAATGCAGCAAGTCAGAAAATTTCTGCAGTGAATCAGGAATTTGTTTTGTAGATGGGTAATTCATTTTCCCCAGAGTCCGCTCTCCTCACTGGTGGTTGAACTCCAGGCTCTGAGCGCATGTCTGCTACTGGTGCCTGAAAAACAGGCACACTAATGTGCTTCTATCTAGAAGAACCCCAAAGCGTTCCTTTTTTACTACGTGTGTAGAAAATTGGAATGTAAATATATTAACAAAATAAGTATTAGCATTTAAAAGGAAGCACAGAAACCAGATGCTCTATCTCCCTCTTTATGCAAAGCAAGAAGTAAGTGTCCCGAGAAACACCAAATGGTCCCTGTTATATGGAGACCAGGCTGCCTGTTCAGACTTTATGCAATAAAATGGACACTTGAAAATACACCAAATATGCAGTTCAGCCTTTTGATGTTCTTTCTTTTTTGTTTTGTTTCCAGTTTTCAGGTTAGAAGTCCTTGCTCCACTCATAGAAAAAAATACCTGTTCTGGAAACCAAGGACTGGGGAGGAGGGGAAAGGCTCCCTTTTTGGCAGCTTATTTGAACATCTGGGCTGCAACGATGAGTGATGCACTATAGACCATTTCATCATGGGCCATGCTGTTCTCACAAGGCTTCCTATTTCTCACAAGCCTCGTCACTCACAGCAAGGAAAGCTCAAAGGCAGAGCCGCGGAGGGCGTCAGGCTCCTCTTCCACTGCTGGATGGACGTCGGGCTGCGCAGTGCTGTCTGCGAGAGCTCAGCCAGTCCCTCCTTTCCTCCTCTCTGCGTTTTCCTTCCAGATCCGCCTGTGTGAGGTTTCTCAGTAGAGCAGGTCGGGAGGGGCCAAGGACAGACCTTGGGCGTTACACCAAGCGGTGGGGAGGCACGAGGGTCATCTCTGCGTGGGAGCGAGGGCGGATCAGAGCGGTTGGATGCTAGTGTCCAACTCCAACTGCTTCAGCCAAGACCGGCGCCAGGAGAAGAGTAGGTTATTTTTAATCAAACCAACAACAGGGAAGGACCCATGATATTGTTCTTGAATGGGAACTATTTAAAGGAATAAATCATCGCCATGGAAACGGGGAGCTTTGCCAGAGTGAGGCAGGAAATGAAGTTCAGTGAGAGATACCCGAGGAATTTTCAGCCATGATAACAGCAGTAACTGCTCATTTGGGGGTTGCACCTTCAGGCCAGGGGACCCCAAGTTGCCTTCCTGAGCCCTTGGAGCATGGGGGAGTCAATCAACCCAGGCGCTTGTGGTGGGATGCAGCACTTCTGCAAGGTTACCCACCTGCACCACGTACACCTGAGGTGGGATGCGAGGAAGAACAGAGCCTGCAAAAGGGTTTTGGGAAGTAAAATTAACTACACAGGGATAAGACCAAAATTAATCCAGAGGGCTTGAAAGCCTTGAAATGTGTTATCAGCCTGGCTGCTTCTCTAAGTCCTGATTAGATCCAAAGGCCCGTTCTTTATCTTGAAGTCCTAAGAGGCAAGGACAAGAGCTTAGCTGAAAGGCAACAATCCCTTCACCCCATTTAGGAGTTTTTTACATCCCCCACACTCATCCTACCACTATAGGGAAGATACAGGCCCCCCATTCTTGACTGTTGCAATTGCTCATAAAAAAATAAGTCTCCTAATTACATAGGGTGGCTTACACAGCTTACACAAACCTATCAGCATCTAGCCTTCCTCCCTGTGCTGTCAGGGAGGCTGACTCCTGAGCAGATCTTTTCATTCAATATGTTTTTGGCATTTTTTGTGCCATTTCCATGCTCAGGAGTCCAACCTGGGCAGCTGTCATCTTCTCCACTGCACTTGAAGCCAAGCAGGATATATGGGCAGCTGCTCCATGTTGTTCTTTGTTGGGTGCCTCTTCAATGCAATTCCAACCACGGTTGAGTCTGCAGGCAGAACCAAAGTTGAAGGCATAGAAAACCCAGGAAAGAAGAATCCAATTGTATAAAACAAGCTGGAGAAGTGACAGCCGTAGTACTCCAGGCAACAATATGGTGGCAAGAAGGCTTAGGGAAGCCTGAAGGAGCAGCACCACCTACATGAGAGGAACCAGCAGCCCCCATCCTCACTTGAGAGCAAGTGCATTACTTATCTGGCTTCCTTGACACTTATCCTAATATTTCATTTTGTGACAAGGAACTCCATCACTTGTGCATGAAAGCCAGTCTGCAGCGAGGGCGCTGACGACCTCAGAAGTGACCTCAGTCTAAGTAGCAGTCATCTGCCTGCGAGTCAGCCTGGGGGCTTGCTGTCATGAACACATGGCTGTAGGCACTTGGAAATCCATCTTGAGCAGCAGCTCTTGGGTGTGATGCAAAAATGTTCTCTGTGGTCAACACCTTCATGGGATCTAATGCCAGTCGCAGATCCCAGGATTAGTCCTCGTTAGATTAGTCCTCCAGGTGGATTGAAGAGGAGCTGGGGAACCTGCTGCATCTGAGAAGCAGCTGGTTTGTTAGGTGCCTAAATGTGGGCAGGGGTCCTCGACTTCAGCAATCTCATTGTGCATCTCCTCTCCTTTCATGGGAGCAGCAGCCCTACAAGTACCCTGGAGAGACACACCACACCAGAGCGCCTGCCTTGGTCCTCGGGGCAGCTGTGCTGCAGTCGCCAGACTGAAGCCAAGAAGGCAGCAGACCAGACGGAGGCTAATATTACCCTTCCCAGAGGTTCAGTAGGTCACTGCTTCATCCTGTGAGCAACTCCAAATTTCAGGGCAGTGAGAGAATTGTTTATACTGGCTACTTGAACGAATGCTGAAAAAAAAAGAGTATTATGGGACTTCTGTTCTTTAATTCCAAAAAGAAATCAAACATGTCTAGACTGTTGCATGCATGTGGCTTTCTTCCAGGCTTCTCCCACCTGGAGCAATAAGCCGGCTGGAAATTCTCCACAAAAGAGTTTTCAACACCCTTTTAAAAATGCTCTCACCCCCGTGCACACTAGCCGGTATCGACCAGCCAAATCCTATTAGGAGGCAACATCAGATAGGGAAAAAGCTTTCAGGCGCAGGTCACAGAAGGCCTCTGTGGTTTCCTTGCTCCCTTTCCACAGAGGGAGACGGAGGAACCGGCTGGCAACTCGCCCATGGCCAGGGCACGGGCAGCGCAGGGGGACATGGCTGCCTGCCCTTTTGCAGGAAGGCTGTGGGAGCAGCAGCCACGCACCCACCCCATGGGGCATACGCTGCCCTCCTCCAGCCACAGGTCCACCCCCAGGCACTCACCCCTGCATCGGACCATATGAAACGGGGCTGCAGTTCAGGCATGGGGTTTTTTTTATTGTTATCTGGTGAACTTGAAATTGGTGCTGACAAGAGATGTCAGAGCTGGTTGTGGAGAAAGACATTTCCCTTTAGCTAGGAAACCGCCCAAGTTCAGCCTTCACTCACATCAGCTCACTGAGGGGCTGTGATGGCAGAGGTGGGGGAGGACCAGCAGCTGGGGAACCGGTGGTCTGCCCTTGCAGCCTATCCAGCCTGTCCTCTTTGATAAGGCTGACAGCCAGGGAAGTAGGAGAGTTGTGGGAAACAATTAGCAGAAGGGACAAGGGAATTGCCATGCTGATTGAAGCCTGAGGTCTACCTCGTCTGGCAGCAGCCCCAGCGAGGCAGCTCAGAGGGAAGTGGGGAACTGTGTGGTCGGGCAGACATGAGACTGTCACGTACTTTTAGTCAGCCTTAGCCTTTTGTGAGGTTTCCTAAATCTCATAGACACTGAAGCTCAAGCTACCATGACCGGTCCCAGACTTTTCATTCTTTCCCCTCGTATTGAAGGCAAGATCATTCTTAACCCAGCACCGTAGACATTTGCCCAGCAGAGGCTGAGGCGAGACACCAAAGTACTTGCATAACCAGTCCGAGATGGGAACAACCATAGGAGATGACTCCAGAAAGCCCCAGGGCCCTTTCCCTCCCTTTTCTTACCAGATCTTTAGAGCTACCTTCAACTGGTTTCCCCGCATGCCCTTATTCACAAAGCCTCAACACTTTGCCATCATCACCGTCATCCAGCCTTTCCAGAGCTGCCAGGGACGTGGGTAGAGGGTTTAGCCCCATGTGGAGAACAGGACCAGGGAAATGGGCAGTGGTTTTCACACTTTGCTAGTCCAAAAAAATCCAGATCATGTAATTTTCTGGACACAATGCAAAAGACAAATACTCGATGAGGTTTTGAGAGATCTGCTCCCACAATGGTGAAGAGCTTCTGAACTCAGACAGCAAGTTTTGTCCCTGTGTGAAATATTGCTTAGTGCTGGTGGAATGTTACTACACAGCAGCGGATTTTAAGTAGGTCTAGATCATCAGATAGGAATCTTTCTAAAGCTATAAAACTTGAAATAAACAGCGAGCTGGGGTCAGACTGGGTCAGTTCCCCAAGGCTGGGGGCGACGAAAGAAGAGCCCCCTGCTCAGGAAGGGGGAGCTGAGCCCGTCTGCTGGCAATGTGCTCTGCCCGACCCCGTGGGGAGCTGGGGTCAGTCTGCACGGCTGAGGGCGCCAGCCCCGCAGGTAGGTCGGGCAGCCCCAGTCCTGCATGTACACTTTACGGACCTGCTAGCAGCTTTTCACAAGACATAAAGGTGGAGGAGATCTGTTTAGTGTTTTTTGACTGTATCCACTGCAGGCAGATGAGGAGAGGGGCTTGGACTGTGCCCGTGTTCGTCGCCCAGAGTCCACCTCCATGAGGTGAGGGCTATCCCTGCCTTGATTCACTGCAAACCCACTTTTTAAAGTCCCCAGGCTCAACCCTTGGCCAGCGATGTTTTATTTCCCAAGAGAGTCTGTGTGCTCCAACCTGAGCACAGAGCCCTCCACCCCCAGCTGGCTGCGACGGACGGCACCGTGGCATGCAGGCTGCCAAGTGCCCGCGGTGAAAGGGGCTGTCTACACACGGGTCAGCACCTACCCGAATGCCAGCGCAGGTGTTGGGGGCAGGAGCCCCCATCGGGCCTGCCCAAGGGAAGGAGAGGACCGTCACTGCTCATCCAGCATTGTGCACAGGCTGGTGTTGATGCACCCACCCTGCTACTGATCCACCGTGCTGGTGGTCTGCATCTCTCGCCCCTTTAACTACCAGAGCTGCGTAAAAGCACAAGCAGCCGCCTCTCGGCAGGCCCCAGCCAGGCCCCTGTGACATGGGGAGCCAGGAGCTCTCCTCCCCAGCTACCTGTGATCACAGTGGTCCAAGACCCACCATTCTGCAGGCTGGCCAGGGCAGGAGTGAGGGACGGGAGCCCTTTGTCCCTCTGTGGGATGCTCATACCTGGGCTTCTCCTCCTTCTACAGCAGGGCCAGTTCCTCTGCTGGGAGAAGGCCACCCCAGTTTGGCAGCAGCCGGGATCTCTGACACAGGAGGAAGACACAGACCACAAATGGGCTGTGTGGGAGCAGACGTTTCCCATCTGGCGGAGCCGACAGCTCTTAGGCGGATGGATAACACTGTGGTTACACAGATACGCGATGTCCAAGCAGCTATTCGTATATAAGTCAAGATGTATGTGGTGACATGCTTTAAGCCCTATAGAAGAATCCAAGATACGTATGAGATTACCAAGTACTTGGACAATTATTCCAGCCCACTGCCTCCGCGGCATCCTTGTGCTCAGCACCGGCCATATCCCCCCATCCAGCACCACTCCTCCGCCACTGTGATTTTCCATGACTAGGAACAACCTGGGCAGAACAAAGCAAGGAGTGGGTAATTATCATCATTGTCTAAAAATTATTTCTTTGGGAAGCTGAGTAATTTGATCAGATACTTCCATCTTCTTCTACCGACAGCCCAGGGCCAAGCACACTGCTTTCTTCACCAGCAGGACGTTGTCTTGTCAGTATTACACGAGTTATAAAAGGATGAATGAGTGATACCTATAATTTGATTCCATTTCCTGCATGGAAAAAAAAATAATTAGATTTATTTAAGAAAAGAAGAACAACTGAGATATTATTCATCACAGAGTGCTCCACCGGGAAATGTTACAGAGCAAAGGAGAATAACTCAAAGAGCTGACTCTGGGGCTTGGCTTTAAGTAATAAAATTTCTCCAGGAACATTCATAGATCTCTCACTAAAACTAATTCAGCCTCTTCCTCTGTTTATGCAACGATGAATTCTCTGACTGATTAAATCGGCTCCCCCATCATACTTTTCAGGAGAAGGGAACTTAAATCAGTTTGGTTTGTTGAAGGTAGTCAAGTACCACCTTAAACAAAATCCAAGTTTTTGGAGAAAAATCCTGAAGCTGCTACTTTTCAGAGATGAACTGATAACAAACTGTATAATAAACTTAGCGAACATCACCACAACTGTTTAGTGAATTAGTTTACAATTTCTCAAAGAGTTTGAATGCTACCAAGGAATTATAACACAGAACAGATTCTGCAGTCAAAATACCTGTATATCTTGTCCCTCCTCAATCTGTCGCCATACAGAACCGGACACCTCCACGGGTTGTTCTCCAGAGAGCTGCCTGTGTTCATAGATTTGAAAACATCAATTAAAGGCTGGACTAACAAGAAATGGCATGGTCTCAGTGCAGTGCTCCAAGCGGCCCTCAGAGACAGGATTCAATGAAGTTACAATCAAATTTGCACTATTATCAGTCTCTTTCCCATCTCCTCATCTGGTCATCATTTAGCACCGGCAAAAATCCTGTTGCTATCTGGCAGGGTGCTGCCAGCATGACTGGCTCCAGCTGCCCGCTCAGCAGAGCACGGCTGAGCAGCACAAGGGGTGGGGGAACAGTGGAAAGAAACTGCAAAAGAGAAGAATCGCTACCTGCCTTAGTAAGAAAATGGGCTGAAAGGTGCTTTGGTCTTTGTACACAAGGCAAATATGGCTTTCACATTAATCTGAAAAGCAGGCAACTGGACCAGCCAGCTGCAGTGCCTTAGGAATGGCACATATGGGCTAAACGTAGCTTCTGATGGATGCATGCAGCCTTGTTACCTGAAATGACATTTGAAATGCTTTTTCAGGAGTTCTTCTCTCTGCTTGCCCCTCCAGTACACTGGGGAGGTGCAGGTTCACCTCTGCAGAGCATTATGCATCGCACCATTAACTTCCAGCAGGAAACTGGGCTGTTTAATACAAGATTTGCAGGGACAAACATCTGTACTGCTAACGTCTCCATGGTACAGCTGCAGAAGAGTCAGCATCACACAGCCACCCAGCCACAGCGCTGCAAGCAAAATTTTCTCTTTGTGAGAAACCCCCAGGTTTGACTTGTGCTGCAGCAGCCAAGGTGATCAACAGCATGGCAATTAAACACACAAATCATTGAAACTGCTTGGAGTCTGGCTGCATTTAATCATCCTAAAAGACATTAGGAAAAGGTAACATCAAGTTGCCTGTTTTATACCCCTCAACCATTACAAATTCCTGTTTTTCTGGCTGTTTCCTTCCCATACCCAAGTCCCCCAGGTCTGTGTTTCCCCTTCCCATGCTTATTCCAGCCATGAGATGAGAGATCCATAGTTTATGTCTCCTCTTAGTCCACCAGCTTGTGCCCAGCCCCTGCTGCCTGCATCTCCCTGCACCACTTTGCTAAGGGGAGGAGATCCCTGTGGCCTGTCCGCACGGTGAGGTGGCCACACCTTTCCCCCAAAAGTTGGAAGATGAGGTGAAGCAAGGTGTAGCGTTCCTATAACCAGCTCCTGGCAGCCAGGGCCATCTCAGGACTCACACCTTTCCTCTCACAGAAGCCTGGTAAGAAGCCAACAGAAGCAGTAGCTGGGTACAAAGAGATAAAGCCTTGTCATTTATCTTGTATCTAACAGCTATTCTTTTTCTCAATAAATAGACCCAGGTTTGGCCTAAATGAGCACTTATTTGGTCCCTGGTAACAAGCAAGATCCAGGTTCTTCAGCATCAAAGATGCTTTCCTTTGCCAGCATCAGCCCAGTTCTCCCTTCATCGGTTCTGCCCAACCCACCAAGAGGCTGCTCCCATTTGTGCTGCCTCAAGGGTCACCGCCGTGTTGTATGAATCAGCTATTTAATCTTTGACAGTCCAAGCCTTCCAAATACTACATCCTTTTATCATGTCTAGGATGTAAAAGATGGGGGTTCCTGCACCCTGCGGCATAGTCTGTACACACAGTAGTAAAGCTTTTCCATGTGGTTCAGTTTAGGGCATGAGGACAGTTGTGCTCTTGTCCCTGTAAACAGGCAGCGGCTTTGGGTTTAACCGATGCCGCCACAGCAAGAGAGTTTAAATGGAGTGGCATGTGTGTGCATAAACATATAGCTATACATTTTCACAGAATATAAACATATACAGGCAAATGAAAACAACCTGAGTCAGTTGATTATGTAAGACATTTTTTCCACTTTTGCCTAATCTCTGGAGGGCTGAAGCCTGTGCTGCATTCGGTTCCCTCAAATTAAGCATGGTCCTGGGGGCCTCAGCAAGGATGCAGCCCCTGGCACAATGTTCAAGTGTGGTGAGGCCCTCCACCCTGCTCTCGGCATCCAGCACCGCACCCCAGCACTGACCTGAAACCCAGCCTGGCTGGGAGGGCATTGGCTGGAGGAGCCTCCCCAGCAGCCGTGTGAGATATCACGGGATCGGCGTGCAGTAGTAGCTGTCACTCAAGCGTCAAGACTAATGAGACCAAACCTTTGCAAGGCTGAGCCTGGCTGCTGATGGCACCTCTGGGCGTTCAGCGCTGGTTCACTGCCCAGGTGCTGCTTTCTTGGGTGATGCTCTTAGATGTAGATGTTTAACAGCCCAAGTGGTACATAGAAATGCCCAAGTCTTTTGCTCAGTTCTCGTATGGACCCACGGGTGCCAAGATGGTCTGGGGTGCCGCAGGTAACAGAGCCTGATCTGGGGCAGGCTGCTCGGCACGACGGGCTGCAGAGCCCCCTCCTTCTCACTGCGTACCTTTCCTGCTTGTGATACAGGCTGCAAAGGATAGTTACACTTCTGTGTGCCACCCAACTAGTAACAAAGATATTAATAGATATAGCAGTACCCATTTCAGGCTCTGCTGTCCACTAAAATTGTCTCTAATGATTCCCTGCTTGGGGTTAACACTGGTTAATGCTGAATGCACCGAAAGTATGTTGCTCTGGTTTAATAGACAATGCTTGGACATTTCAACACTGAAAACACCCCTCCAGAAGCTCAAGCATTATTGCAAGTTCTACATTTATCAGCTGAACTTGAAATCTCATAAAATATGCTTAGCTCAACACAGTCCATTTTCTACGTCATTCTCTATCAGTTTGCACTATTAATTAGCCATGATGATATTTTCTTGCTTCTTTTTTAGCTCTTGTCTCATATCAAGCCTTCCATCGTTCTGCCGGCACTGAAAGCAAGCCAGTGGGACTGGAATTAGGTCAGCCTGTTTCCACGGCCGCTTCCCAGTCCCCCAGAGCTCCCAGGCTTATTAATAACCACCCCCACTATATTAGCAGTTCAAAGATTTCTCCATGTGGTTAGCTGAAAACTCCCAAGTGCAAATTATCCGCTCCTGGTGGTTTGAAGATACCCAGCAAGAGCAGCAGCTGCTTACCAGCTTTCCTGTGGCAGAGGCATCTCACCCAGAGGTCCTGCACACCCACCACACACTGCTGCCCACCCTGTGATACTGCAGACAAACTGCACTTTCAGCCAATCCTGGGCAAACAACAGGTTCCTTCTGATCTGAATTTAACTGAACACCCCTTCTTGCCCTTTATGCCATTTTTTTTTTCCTTAGGACCTTTATTTCCCTCATTACTTGCCCACATTTCCTCATTTCTAATTCCTATTTATTGCAGTGAACTTCCCTTTTTCACTGTTTGCTAATTATAAATATGTATTTTATTACTGCATTTACTGCCCCTGAACCCAAGCTCATTTGCAAACCACCAGCACCCAGCTCTCTTGGTGTGGCTTTTGGACTCTCTAGGAAAATGTCCTAAACCCATTTTTAAGTCAGGGCTGGAGGGAAAGAAGACACAGCTACCCTGGCAGCTGCAATATAAGCTGCTACCGACAGCAGTGAAATGGGGTTTTCACATCCTGTAACCAAAAGCAAGTGTGCCATACCAAGTGGTATCAGTGAGGGAACGAAACGGAGTCCTAGTGACTCCCCTCCCTCCCCAGTGAATCACTCCTCCACAGGGCAACACTTTTGTGGAAGAGCCTCCCCCTTTCCCACTGATGAGAGGTGGCAGAGCACCCCCCTTCCAGCCTGGCTCCCACCAAACACTCCTGCTGCTCCTTCTGGGATTTTCCTTGCGAGTGAACAAACACGCTAACCGAGGAGAAACCTGCCAGCTTTCCACCGGCTTTGGAAGTTGAATCGGTTCCCACAGGAAGCCCAGCAGCGCGGGACTGCCTGCCTCCGTCCTGGAGAAGAGGTTTCCCCCCTGCAGCGGTTTCATGCTAGCAGATCTCAGCTGCTCACGGAACCATCAGTCTCCCTTCTTACTCAGAGCTTGCAGTTTAAAATGGCTTTTTTCCAGCTGCACACAGATGACATCCTTCCTTTTAGGCAGTATAATTGTTGCATAGTATGATCATCTGAGGATTTCATTTGGTTTAAACTTCACAAATGTAATCGGCTAAGCAATGCACTGACTTTAAGTTCTGTAATAATTTTCAACTGGCAAGAGTAAGACTAAAGTAGACTTGCCCTTAGGCTGGAAACAAACGCTGACTTTGGAAACTACAGCATAGAATTGTAGAAACATCAAAGGTATTTCAGGCCCAGCAGCAGGAGACCTCAAGATGTGTCACTCAGACTGAAACCTTCCAAAATTTGTGCAGATTTTCAACTTAAGAGCATAGCGAAGTGATTAATGAGCCATTACTCCTGCTGTCTGCTGCAATTTGTGCGTCTCTAGCAAGGTGATCTACTGTCCCAACATGTTCATTAACTGCTGGGAAGTTGGGCCACGAAAGATCTGTATCTTTTGCATCTATATCATTAACGGAGGGAATGAGAGAGTACGCCCTTCCTGGCCAGAACCACAGGAGATGAAAGGTGAAGACCCCTCATGTTGGGTGACAAACTGCAAAAGTTTTAACTTTAAAAGTATATGTAAGTAAATAAAAATCTCCATCTAAGGCTGTAAATTGCTTCCAGTGTTCCTCAGATAGATTATCCTAGTCGGTCAGCCATTTAGGAATTCCAAACATTGCTACAGACTTTCCCAGCTTAAAAATAAGTCTTCCACATCATCAGAAACATGTACGAGCTAAAAAAAACCTTCTTTATGGAAAGACTAGAGATCTGCCTGTTGGACATACTGAATCAACTCTCAGTTCTCGCCCTGAATTAAAGGAAATACAGGACTGCTGCTGTTGTCGTCCCTGCGTGCAGTAAGTGCATTGCACGGCAGAGTCGGCCTGTGTGAAAGGCAAACCTTGGGAACACCGAGAGTTTAAAGTGGGCTTATAAACAGCTTGAAGCATGTACTTCCTTTCATTCCAGGAGTCTTGAAGCCTAGATCATCTTTCCTTTCTCTCCCTCTAAAGCTCAGATAGGTGGGAAGCAGACTTTTCTCATGCTTTGGAGAAAACTGTATTTGAGGATAAAAGCTAAGCCAGGAAGTGCCAGAAGTGTCACTGAAGCAAAGAACTTTGTGACATCCTGAGCTAGGGACAGTTTCACTTTTGCTTTCTAGCCACACAATGCCACAAGTCTCTCTAGATCCTAGAGAGAAGAAAAACATACAGAGCTTCTCGAGGAGACGTAGAATCCTCAGGAAGGAGAAGAGCAAGTTAGAAGAGGCTCCTGCCTTGGACTTCACTGTTCCTCCTGCAAGGATGCCTTTATTTTCTTCCCTCATTTTAATGGGCTGCATAAAGATCACCCTGAAACGTAGCCCCAAAACTTCCCTCCAAGGTCCAAAGGCAAACATGAACCAAAAGCAAAGTGCTTTCCTCTAGGGATCTTTCCTCAGCACATCCCAGGCAATACGAAGCTAAACCAAGCAGCTCTACAGAAGAAGAGACAGAATCAGATGGTCAGTCAGGGGCGGCCTTGCTGAAAACAACCATTTGTTTTGTTCCCTGCAGGCTGCGGATGGAAGGAGTGATCCCTACCAGGTAACACACCCATAGTCAGCCCATCCGTAGTGTGCTGTGAGGTACGGCCGTGGCTTCTTGGCTCCTGCAGATCAGTGACCTTCAGCTGTCCAAGCTCAAGTGTGATAAGTCACTTGTGTTAACATACCATTTAGGCTTTTAGGAGCCAGATTTCGAAGCAGGTGGTGAACTTTTCGGAACCTAATTGGTATTTAGGGTATGGAGGGGTTTTTTGTTTGCTTGTTTTTAAACACATTTCAACTCCTTTCCCCTTCCCTGACAGAATTCAATTCTGAAGCTCATGCTGTTTCTCTTTCTGCCGTACATCCACATTTTAAAGGGTTCAAAATATCTCGGGTATTTAACCTTCAGTGCTGAGCTAAAGCCAAAGTGTTTTAAAAAGATGCATCAGGATTTCCTCGAAGCAAGTTTTGTTTCAGAAAAGCAGAACTTGACCCCTTTAGTCTTTGTTCTGGAAGCAGGACACAAGACTTTCCCAAAGAGCATATGGTTTGTGACCAGAATGCAAACCCTGTAAGTACACAGAAGCTGGTGGTTTCAGCTATTAATGCTGTTATAAGCAGCCATGGTTTGGGAAGTAAAATGCTGCAGACTACTGGCTCATAATAATGTGGTCCCAGGGGTAGATTCTACCTAGAAACAAGCAATTCCTACAGCATCCAGTCACAAAAGTGCCAAGCGTATAGCCAGAGGCATCGTCTAGCTGTGAAGGACCTGGTCCCCCATCAAAAGTTCAAAATCAGGCAGGTTTTGCCTATTTATAGGAACATACAAAATGTTTTTACTCATTCACACCACCTACTTCCAAACAGCCAGTGTGCAAACAGCAGCTTCAGCAAAGGGGCAACTCCGATCGGCTCTGCAAGCAGCAACAATGCCAACCTACATCTGTGCAGCAGCTCCAGCGCTGAGGAGGTGTTGGCTGATACTCGAGACTAGAACTGAACAGGAAAATATTCATGAGACAGAAAAGCTGAGCCTGCCAGCCATATCCCAGAACAAACAGCTCACTGGCTTGGGCACTCATTTAGGAGGCTGGTATTATGCATCTACAGGAAAATAATAAAAAAATAATCATACACACAGCCCAATTCGGAAAGGACAATTCTCCCATGTTCAGGACAAACAGGATCCATACAAGGCTGGGTCAGCATCTCCCTCTTGCTCTCTGGACCAAATATCACACGAGGTGGAGGAGGGAGAAAGAATCCTCTAGCATTTTCTCAGCAAACTATAAACCAACAGAGCTGGGCTCAAGGCCCTGCTCCAGTATTTGTGCAACTGTTTCCATTTCCTTTCTCCTTTGCATTTCAGACAAAAGAAGAGCAAAGCCCACTCCTGAATAATGCAGTGGGCTCACCCTTAGGATGCTTAGGACACTCCAGTGAAAGGCAGGAGACTCAAGTTCAAGGACTTGAATCAGGAAGAGTACAAACATCAAATTCAGATTGCTGATTTCCTACAACACAACACACTGACATCTCTTGAGATTTCACTGCTTTTGACCCGCAAAACCACTGAAGAAAACTTTGGCAAACCTAGCACCTGCCATAACCAGTGGGGGTTTTTTGTTGGGGGTTTTTGATGTTGGGTTTTTTTCCTAAAGAATCACCATTTTCTCAGTAGGTGTTTGAAACAGTGTCTTGTTCATACTGGTATAGCATTAGCTGGGCTGATTAGTGCACCCCGACACAGATGCGGGAGCATGCAGATGTGTTTTATAAAACAGGTATGTGCTAGAACTGGCTTGTTAAAGAACTCCTGAAGAACTATGTGCATAAGCACACAGTAATTCAGTTGTTGCAGCTACTTGCATTACTCCTTGATACTCTGTGGACCCTGCAGCAGAGCACTGAGCTTCCCAGGTTTGGCACAGACAGTTGGAGAATCTGAGTGGGTGAAAGAGAGAAAGCATCAGGTATAAAGGGTACCTCTCTCAGTAGTACTGTCTGTAAAAAGAGATGAAAACTCACTGACATGGAGCATTTTAACTCAATGAAGTAATAGCAAAAATCCTGTCTTGCTCTTGTCCACAAACAGCAAAATAAATTATTACGGCACACGAAAGCATCCCAAGACCTTAGTAATACCAAGACACATCAGCTTCTGATGGCCACAGTGAGCAAGTGACCTCTATCTGTTCACTGGGATGTGACAAGACAGAAAAGTAGAAGACCTCAGAAGTAGACCTAACTGCATTTATCTTCTTTAAATATCTAAGGAAGAGTGATTTTCTAACTACCAAATGACATAGCTTATAAACAGAGATTAGGACCAGGTTTCCACTGCAATTTTTGGAGAAGATTCTACAGTAAGTTGTCCTTCCCGATTATTACTCCAACTGAGACAGGCTGAGTTGCAGAACATAGTGCAATCAACTGGTATGCCCAAGGTCAAAACCCCCTGTTCCTCCCTTCCGAAGGCACCTGTATCTTTCTGCATGTGCTTTGTCTGAGAGAGCAAGCTGTAGCAAAGCATGATCTCTGTTGAGCCACTTGCCTTGGAGAAGACTCACCAGTTTTGGTAAGAAGATCACCTGAGAGCTGGAAAAAAACCAGTAGAACTTTGGTTGATAGATCTCATATCCCCCTGCATCTTTGAAAGCGGTTAATACCCCAGCCCAGAAAAGCCTCATGCTTGACTGCTTCAGAGGAAGAGTCAGCTTTGACTCTCTCACACTTAGTTTGACATTAATGCTTTAAACAGAGAAAGCTGAAATAAGCAAATACGTAGCTTGTGAGCTTGTAGGAATATCAAGAATAATTTCTTTAAAGATCAGTCTTTCTCTGTCCAAAGTGTTACGAAGACACCTAAGGGAGAGTTTTTTCTTTCCCACTGAGAAGGTTTTCCGGAGATGAACTGTACAACCTGGTCTAGCAAATTCCCTGCCATAACAAGCTGCACGAGAAGTAAATAGTGGCTAACTCACAAGGTAGTTCAGGATTTACACAACCTTTTCATTTCTAAGTACATGGCACAGATTATTAGAAAAGCTGAAATCTCTCCAGATGAACTTGTAAGATTTTCCACTGAACAGCTCACTCTGTCCCCAGAAACGGGGAGTGACAGTCCCAAGCATACAGCAACACTCAGCCCAGGAAACTGCCCCCACATAGCACGCTTGGCAACCCAGCGTAGGGGGGAGAGAGCAGATGCACGGGATCAATGACAAAGCAAAGCAACCTACAAAGAGCAGCTCTTTTCATTGCTGGCTACCTGCAGCAGACATGCTGCTGCTCGCTTGCTTTTTTTGGTCTTTTCCAGATACTGCAGCTACCTAGTGCTGATAACACTTATTTATGCGAGAAGGTGAACCCACTGATTCGGCAGCTACGGTTCTTGTGTGCAGTGAAATTTCCTGTGAACAACAGGTTAAGATTGCGGCCCGCTTTCCTCCGCCTGCTTGACAGAAACTAGAAATAATAAGCATGCAGACAGCATGGGAGGCTGTCTTTGGGAAATCACAGCAAACCTTTATGCCCAGAACCTGTAGAGGAGCATTAACACCAAACCTGGGAGCTTTTATTCTGCTTTTGAAAACAAACAAAAGAACCAGAAAGTGAGACCACAAGGCATTTGAGAAAACACTGAGAAAAGAAGACCATGTCAAAGGAGAGTGCAGATGCTCATTCGCCAGCAATCTGGGCATTCTTCAGAGGAGGGCAGAAGAAGAGACAGGTGAGAACGTGTTTCCAAGGTAAAGAGCTTTAAAAAAATAAAATATTAATAAAAAAGTTTTGACCCAGCAACTTGAAGATTTTGGCTAAAACACAGCATTTACAGTCAGGTGTTTATACAACCAAGGAGAACACTCCTATAGTGATGTTGATTGCAGTGATCTAAAATATAATCAGTACAGAACAATTTTTTCATAAGGTAACAATGTATCAGCTTGTTCTTATTGCACTTTCACCCATGTTTTAAAAAAAATCCCTTTCCCTTTCAACTGTCTCACATGCTCCTTGAATACCACATTGTATCTTACTCCAAGTTCTCACTTAGCAAAGCTCACCAAGCATGGGCAAACAGCCTATGGCAGACAGCAGCTGTAAGAAAATTTTTCAGCTCGTGTTCTTCATTCTCCCTCCCAGCATCCCTTCTGAAGCGCTCCTTTACTTTCATCATGTTTTAACAGGGCATCTTCCTTCTCTCCCCAGGTACCAAGTAGTTGTGCATATGAAATAATTATTCTGAGACCAGTGCTCTACAGCAGTATACTGCTAGAGTCATATCGAAAGCAAAAATCTCCTATTCCTTAAAATAATCTAGCCCTTCCTCAGTACTGGGCTTCAACGCCTGTGACAATTACTGTGGTCAAAAGAAGCCTCTTTTTATGTTGTCAGCGCTGCAAGGCACAAACACATAGTTTCTGTGTCCTTTATAGGTGGCTTCTTTTCCCTTCACACACTGACTCCTCTTACCTTGTTGCTAGGGAAGCAAGTGCAATTTCACCAATTCCAGCATACCAGAACTGAGACGACTCACTAGATACTCCATTAAAAACAGAGCCCAGGCAAGAGAGGACTTCGTCTACCTGAACAGTATGCCAGTTCATGGCAGCCGGCAGCCAGAGCTACGCTCTTGCTCAAGTTCTGATTGCCAGTCTTGGAGCCCCGGTGTCCTCACACATGGGGGCACTTCTCTGAAGCTCTCCCTTACACACACAACTCTGTTGAATCTATCTACCCATCTGCAGTATTAAATGTTTGCAGCGCAGTGGTGGGAAACCAAGCCTGACCTCCAGTGCCAACCCGTTTTGAGCTTTAGGCTAAGAAAACTGCTAAAAAAAAAAAAAAGTTTTCAGACTTTACCAAGTGTTGCTGTTAACACGCATCAGTTACATTATCCATCCTTCCACTGTTTTCGCTTTGGTCTACTGCGTCCCAAAAGTAGGCACATGGGGAAAGGGGAAGGCACAGTCAAGATACATCCCAACACTCAGAGCCATATTCTTAATAATAATAATAATAATAATAATAATGAAACTCTATGTGTTAAGCTCACAGAAAGGCATGTTTCAATGCCTGATTTTTAACAGCCCTTGGTTAGAGTGAGGCCTACAGCATAATGCCTTCTTCTTGCCAAAAAATCACATTTTAGTATAGTAATGAAGCTGTGTTATTCAGTTCTTTTCTTTAAAAAAAAACCCACAAAATTGAATGTCACCATGGGAACAGTCTAAAGTTGATTTTGGAAAGAGGCTCATTTCCTATAGCTTTTCTGTTGGCATAATAATAATGTCACTGAACTGTACCAGAAGCAAGTGCTTTATGAAGTATCATCTCTAAAGATACCAGTCAGTTCTGAAAATATCCTCCCCTATGGTTGCATTTCTTTCATTTCTGAAGCAGAACAAAGGGCCCAGAAAGGTTTCTTCCCTGTTTTCCTCAACAAGAAACACACCCCAAGCTACTACCAGTGTGATCTAATTCAATCATTCTTCAGCCTGTAATGTGTAATAAGTGTCAGTATGGAAAAACTCCTTCTTAGAAGAACAATTAAAACTTAAAGCAGTCATCCTGGTTGGCTGGCTGAACAAATGACACATGTTCACACAAGAATAATTGAGTCAACCGTCTTAATAAGGATTTACTTTAAACAGAACCTTGTATGGGTACACTAGACTCAGTCTCATTAAGGAGTAAGTTGGATTTTTATACAGCATGAACCACTGGCAATCTAAAACAGACCCACTGAAGAATGGAATGGAGAATCAAACGCAATGTTTCAGACCCAAGCTCTATGTGCCTTTAATACTTTNGTTTTTTTTTTTTTTTTTTTTTTTTTTTTGAGAGAGTGCACACTACGACAGACATTTGCATTTATCATGTTTTTAACTTCTTTTCTAAGGATGGACTCTCTGAATCTGCATCTTCCAACTCCACTCTGTGTCTTTTCAGTCCTCCAAGAGATTGAGTGCCCTCGCTGCCTGTAGGTTGCAAGTCAGCAGTATCCTCTCTTGTGCTCACATTGTAGCTGTTGGAGTCCATTTCAGACAGGCAGCAGTCTTTGTGCAAGGTCACACCCATCTGTCCAAGGTTGCCATTATCAGCATTTGAGTGCATCTGTAGTCCCTGGGTCACAGTCTCCTGCTCTCCAAAACTCTGTCCGTTGTTGAAGCACGAAGGGCGAAGATGCAAGTGGCCGTTATTGTGGTTAACACAGGAGGTGTCGAGGCTCCTCTCCTCACTGTCATCAGTCTGGTTTCTGGAGCAGTGACCTGACATGCTACAGATAGCAACAGTGGAGAATGGAGGGACCAGTGAGTGATGGCTTGATGCTGGTTGACAGTTCTGACTATTTTTCTGTTCTGTAAGTCCTGCAGTCTGAATGCAAGGTTCTTCAGTACAAATATTTAGCCCTTTGCAGTTAGGTTTTCCATTGAGCTTTTTAGTCTCAAAAGAATGCTCTATACCTCCACTGCTAGTGTCTTCAGATGCGTTTTCTTGACCCTCCATCTGCCGCTGATTGTCACATTCAAGAGCTTGACCATTACTAGAATTTTCTATCAAGCCACATTCTTTTAAAGTTTCTTTGTTGTGGCTTTCAGTAGAAAGAGCTGGGGAACCTTGAGGAACTACTGAAGTCAAGTTCCTAGCATCCTCCTTATTTAGCAAGTGTGCTGTACTGTGCCTTCCACTAGTTCCTGGTTTCCCTTCATCATTGTCTCCACCTCCTCTGGAGGATTCACCATCTTTAGTAGCTGAATATGATATGTAAGAATAATGAAGCCATTTGTAAGCTTTGTAAATCTTTCTCTCCACTGATTCACTGTCTGAACAAGGAGACGTCCTTTCTTTGAGAACTTCTTTGTTGGCTGAACTCCTTTCTGGTGAAGAAGCTGGAGAAGAAGAAAGATCATCTACTTTGATCTGGGGGTAATCATAGATGTCCTCACCTATGTAGGGGGTCACATTCTCCGTGTTAGTGCTAGTCCTTTCCTCCTTTTGCACCTTCTGTCGGCGCCTCAGTGCATTGCGCTGCCTCATAGATGTGCGTCGTTCATTCAGTTCCTCTTCATCTTCTGTACTGCTACTGCTGGAACTGCTGGATTCGTTCTCCTCCGGACTTGGGGACCGTGGCCGTGGGAAAAGGTCTGTATCTAGTTCTGCCTCACAGGTATTGTCATCAGAGTCAGACTCATTGGAAAGGGCCAGGAGACGTTTATCCTGATACTTTCTCAGTGCAGAGAGCCTCTGCTGACGGGAAGCCATGTCTTCTCTGGCTGAGGGGGATTCAGTTGATCTTAAGGCCCTTAAGTTATAGGCGGTTTCATCGGGCTCTTCAGCCACATGTGGTGGGGAGTGATGCGAAGAGGTAGAGGACTCTGACTCACTATAAGCGGAGCGTTCACTTACTCCTGCATGGAGCTGCAGGATTGTGCTCTCACTGAGGTCGCTGTCTGAGTCAGAACTCCAGCCCTCAATCTCCCGTCGCACTAGGGAGTCAAAGAAGGCCATCATCCGTGGATCTTCCTGGACTGACTGGTTGGCGTAATCATGGGACAAACCACTACCACTGTTCAACACAAGACTGATGTACTCTTCATGAGTGTAGAGACAACGTGAATCATCCTCAATTCTACCATCCAGATCCCCTGTGCAGTCAGGCTGCTTGTAAGGACTCCATATCTGTAACAGAAAATAAAAAAAATACATCTGTCTTTGAATTCATAAACTATTATAAGTATTTGAAATAGGACAGTAGTGCAAATACCCAGAACTATTGCAAGTTGCAGGCTGTTTTTATTAATTCTTATCGCTCAAGACCCGTAGTTACAAGTACTCCAGAGACGCAGGGGTTTTTTCTTCCCCTTTACAAATGTGTTTTTCCTGTACCTACTTCACCCATCCAGAACTTAAAAGCTCTCACACTGCAGGTTATCCATCATTTCAATATTTCATTGTGCAATAATTTCCCCCAAATTGCAGGGCTCTATTTTTATGTAATAAGGGATGCTTACTCATGACTGGTTAAGAATAGTTTGTTGCCTACAATACAGTCTTAGCACTAATGAAGGGACTTGTTTCCCAGGAAACTAGAGTTGCTTGTGCCAGTGATGTAAAGTAACACTTCATCCAGCTGCATAGTCAGTCAGACCTGATCAGCAGGCAGGGAGCCGAATGTATGGAGGTGAAAAACAGAGCTGCGTTACTCCCTTTAGGGAACAGTTGTGAAGGAAAGAAAGCATCCAACATCCTCTCAAGACACTGCAGCTGTTTTAGTGGGGAAAGGTGAAGGAGAAGAGTTTTACTGAAAGCTACTTTTGAAGTGAAGAGAGGTAGTAATATTGCAAAGTGTAATGATTTTACCAATAGCAACAGCCTTGACTGTGCTGTCCTTCTAGCCTTCCCTCAGTTTTCCTGGTGTGGAGAGGAAAAGGAAGAAAAAAAAAAAAACCAAACCAAAAGAAGATCCACCAATATCCCTAAGAAACCAGTAATCCATAGCAAACATAATACTATTATCTCCTCACCTTTCTCAGTTTCACTCACAGATTCGGGGGCAATATGATTAAGGCACTCATTGGACAACCACTATCACTTTATTCTAGATCAATGGTTAACGTGATGCACCACACTTACTGTAAGCAGAGCTAGTATGTAGCTTATCCACAATACTGCCTCAACATTCTACTTATAAAATATCTGATTTCAGTCATGCTTTGGTTTTACCACGCTAACAACCTTGGGGGAAAAAAAAAAAACCAAACAAACCCAAAACCAAAACAAACCTATGCTACCTGTCTATAGCAAGGTTGGCCTTTCGG
Source organism: Pandion haliaetus (assembly GCA_013401275.1). Lineage (NCBI taxonomy): Eukaryota > Metazoa > Chordata > Aves > Accipitriformes > Pandionidae > Pandion > Pandion haliaetus. The sequence goes on along the minus strand of VYZV01009718.1, from coordinate 16,194 downwards.
GATAGGCTTTGGCAAAAAAATCTAGCTCTTTTCCCAACAGAAATGAGTCAAGTTTTGTTCCAAGCAGAGAAAACGGCTAACAAAAAGTGTGTTTTGCCTGTGAAAATGGGATAATCAGCACTCATCTCACAGATGCGTAGTTAACGCATGCAACATAATCTGATACTTCCATGATAAGCACTATAAAAAAAGCTCTCAAGAATGCCAACAATTCTGTATTCAGAGATTTTCAACAGTGTACAGTAAGACCTTACACCTTTAATATTGGAAGTAAAACAAAATGAATTCTCTTGCAGCTACCTGTTCAGCACAGCCAAATTTAAGATGTACAGGTAACCTCTATTTGGGTATTCTCCCAAATTTGACTGCCTTTACTTTGCATCCTCTATAATTTATGGTTAACAGAGCTTCCACATATGATCTGGCTACGTAGATAAAAGAGACACTATTCCAAAACTAAAGTGGGCTGCAGATACACCTTTTTCTGTACCGCAATCATTAAGCTGCTTTTCAGAGCAAAGGCAAAGGAATGTTACATTGTGTTACAGTAGCCTGTTCCTAGGAATATGCCTCAATACCAAGGTGTATTTGCTGTTTATACTTAATTGCTATTTTTACTATTTGCAATACTTAAGCAAATTCTCTTCCTGTACAGTTCATTAATATAATACTTGAAACCAGAATGAAGACAGTCTCCGTTGCTTGGTTCAAGCACTTCACTGACTAGACACATAGCTCAAGGGACAAGCATCAGGTTTGGATGAAGGTAAACAAAACCCAGTCTAAGCCCACTATATATAGACTTCCATCAACCATACTTAACCTTTTTGAATTATTCAAGGGAACAGAAAGAATCTCTCTCTTCATCCTCTAATTATTTCCCATGCTCCACTTCCTAAAGACAAAGTAGGAAAGTGTCTTCTCTCAGTCAATGCATGAGATTCTTGATCTGGGGATACACCAAGTTTCTTAATAGAAAAACAGAACTCTACTTGCTCAAAAGACTATTCTGAGTTGCTGCCTTCTTGATCATTTAACTAGCCCATGTTCAGTACCTTCTCTCACGATTTATCAGATCTTTTCCCTTCTTTGTCCCACCACTAAGCGTTTCAGCAAGTAGATCAGATCTTTTTGTATTTAAGAAGCATGTATGGTTTTGTAAATGCTTCATGCTGTATGCCTCAACAAGCAAGCTGACATGCCCCTTCCTCAAATAGTCTTAGCAGTGTTAGATTGATCACTAGTTTTTTTATAAAAATTCTTTTTTTAAGCAAGAGAATTAGAAAATTCTTAGATTCTGTATAAACCAATATAAATGGAGGAGAGGTAGTCTGCTCTGAAGTCCCTCTGGGAAAGGTCTGTTTTATAATGAAAAGTCATCTAAAAAGGTACATAAAAGTGTGCACAGAGAGTTTCCACATCCTTGTTAGTGCTACCAGATCCTTCTGCTCACTCTGCAAGCATCAGAGAAAATACAGCAGTGTTAAATATTGAAAAGACAGCTACAAAGAGTCCATAGTGAGGCTTTTCCCTTCCGAGACAGATTTGTTCACAGAGAAGGAGTGAACAATAAAGACAAGACAAGGGAATTCAGGATGAATACCTGTTTGTACAGGATCAGATGTCTCTGGAGATTGATATTGCTACTTTTTAGACATTTTGCTATGAGGGAGTGCAAGGGCCTGCCTGAGTCCCAGAAAGAAATCAGAATAAGAATCTATCCTTGGCAGAACCGGGAAGTCTTTAAAAAGGCAGCAACTGGTACAGTGCTCTCTGTGGCATCTGAAATGGGCTTCTTTGTAAATGGTATGCTTTTGCCTTTCTCTCATCCTCTGACTGATGCCGTGTTGAGGAAGAACGGGAGCAAATTGGAAAACATAAGTTGGCAAATCATCCCACTGAAGCAACAATCTATCAAGAATTTATTTCTCTGTTAGAGGATTAAGGAGCTGAATATTACTCACTGATGCCCCAAGTACGGATATAAAAATAGGAACAACAACAGAAAAGGGGAGTAGAAAACTGTTTCTCTACTTCAGCAGAGATGCTCCAGACAACATCTCTGAATTGCTTGCGTTCCATGGTGGCAAACCCCTGAATTTTAGAACAAAAAAGTAGTTATGCCCGTAGCGTAAGAATAATTAAAACCAGCTACATTAGATTATCTGATTAGGCAGAGGCAGCTAGCCACAATGACATGAATCTGTCACCATAGCAACATGGGCAAATAGACTTTGCTATCTTTGATATACTGACGATTTTTAACCAAATGGGACCTACAACAGTTGATCTCAGTTACACAGTATTCCATTTCCAATACAAACCAGTATTTCTTTCTGAAAATCCTTACGCACTTTATCTATTTTATCTCTTCTGGAACTGTCTTCTAACTGCTAATTCTCCATGGCCCTCCTCTAAGCCCCACACATCAGAGGGAATGCCTCATTTATTTCTCCTGCAATGCAATGCATTTTCCTGCCAGCACATCCCAATGTCTCACACACTTATTAATTGAGGGGAAAGTGGTATTTTTCTATTTTATATTGCTTTAGCCCTTGTGGTAAATGCTTGCTGAAAATTATCATTTTAGTTCACAGCTGTGCTCTTCCATACAATTTTACTGAGGTTCAGGTTTCTGAAATGGAGGGCATCAAGCAATTCATCTGAGTTGATGTGTCCAGAACACACTTATCTGGAGTCAGGGCTTCTAGTATCCTTCATTAATGATCTTGTTGAGTCTTATTTTAGGCTTCTGAAACCTCCTCACTTGAATATTCGCACACACATACACACCCCCCATCTTATCCATGGTATTCTCAGTCCTAGCAGAAGTCAAACCCGAAGCCACTGAGTTACTGAATTATATTCTTGCAGGTGCTTTACAACAAAATAAAACTAAAGCAAAAAAGCCCATAACCACAAAGGTCAAAATCATTCTTGTGAATACTATTCATTTCAGCAGGGCTAGGCCTGAAATTAATTTGTATCTCATTTGCAATCAGCATTAAAATAGCAAGTGTGTTGGCAGAAGCATGTGGAATTATTGAATGGCTTGTCTGTATAATGCCTTGATGCTGCTGCTATCAGCTCCTCACTTCTAGAAATACTAAATTTAGGCCAGCTAGTCTAAAAATTAAGGGCTCAGACAAACAACTACTTGCATCCACATTTTTAATTCATCGTAGTTTCTGCAACTGAGGGAATGGAATACCAGCCAACCACAGTGAAGTTATCTTCTGTGATTTAATCCATAAAGATTTTCGAAGACACTAAGAAGAACAGTAAAAGAAAGGACACCTCTTAAGGAACTGATTAAAACAAACAAACGAAAAACAACAAAACAAGAAAATATAAAAAAACCTAACAACAATTTTAATTTATGGCTCTTGCTCTTGTCATCTCAACTTCTCTGAGCAAGCACATTGAGCATTTACATGGGGGAAAGAAAGACAGCCATGCAAGAGAAGGAATTGTGTTCCCAACAGTTTTTAATGCAGTAAATAGCCCCTCAGAACTGCTGGTGTTGTTTTTCCTGTTTTTCCCTTCTGCTAGTGGCAGTTACTAGCCTCCAGCCTATCTGTAGAAATAGCTGGAATGAAGAAGAAACCGCCATTGCATGGTCACCCATAAACTGCTGTTCACTAAGTACCTTTAAAGAGTGAAGTCATGCAGATCAGACAAGATATGAGCCTTAAAACAACCTGATCCCCAAACAAAGCACATCACAAGCTGAGACAAAATAACACACAACAAAAGGGTAAGAAGTTCTGACTAGCTAATAAACTTAATACATTAAACACCTTTGCCTTAATTTGTTTCTAGCTTGCAACGTTTGGGGAATTCAGGTCCTTCAAAGCTGCTACACAAGTTCCATGGCACACACTGCGACGCAACAGGCATTCTCTTCTAAGGAAGCATTCAAGCAGAGGTGTCTTTGAAAGAGTTACACAACCTGTGACTGGAGCCTTAATCAAACTAACCTTTTAATCACCAGGCAACCCCCCCCACCCCAGAAAAAAACCCTAGCAGAAGTACACAAAAGCAACACAGGGGATGTTTATACCAATGCTAATCCAACAGTCTAAGCACACTCATGCAGGAAGGATTCATAGGGTGAAGGGTCAGCAGATCTAAAATCCAAAAGGGAGAATTCAGGCTCCATGAATCAAGTTCCCAAAGCAAAAAAAAAATGCCTCTGGCAAAACTGTTGTTAAACAGTGACAGTCTGACGCTTGGAAATTGAAAAAAATCAGTGAGCGGCTAAGACTGTTCAATGCACTTTTGTTCAAAGCCTGTATTTGACAGATTTGTGATCAAACCTGTCAGAGGGACACAGATGAAGAAAAAAGTAGAAAAGCAAACTAAAGTACCAGTGGAAGACTGAAGAGAAGGAAAGCTGAACTGCGATCAGAACCCAAATGCTGACAGTAGCTGTAATGCAAGTGATGCTGCTGGGCACTGGGCCATGGTTCCAGGGTTTTGGGCCAGTCCGTAAGTTGCAGACCACTAAAACATTCCTTTGCAGGACAAGTTCATTCAGTCAACTTGTAGCTGAGTAAAGTATTTACTAATACTCAACGTCATTTATAGCCACATGCAAGTAAGACTTTTATGAAGTCATTCAACAAATAGAAGCAGCATCCGTTCTCATTATCCTACTTAAAAATTAAATTTTTCTGGGTTCTTTCATCTTGTTGCTAGACCTAAATTACAGCAAAATTTCTACAGCAGCAGAATGCGAAGTGTATTAGTGTAGCATAATCCTCTGCCTCCCCACCCTCAACTTCTGCTATTAGAAATGACAAAAAAAGTTTCTGCCTTGCTCCCACAATATTCGCCATCTTTCCTTAAGGAAAGAAAGTTTCAGAACCTAACAGAGTTTCCTATCTCTTTACATTCCACATAAAAAGGCATTACCTTTCTAAAAATACAGTACATTGTTACAAAAGACATACTGTGGAAGGTATTAAGAGTCTTGTTTCCTCTGGAAGCCACAGAAAGGTATGTTGAATTGATTCAATGCAGAAGTATGTACAAAATTATAGAAGGGCTCCTGAGGCAGTATTTGGGCCAAATTCAGCTAGGTCTGGCTAGGCTAAGGCTCAGCAATAGTCTTTGGAGAGATTTTTATTAAATTTTAGCACAAAGTATCAGAAGTCTTAGAAGATCACGTGTCACAGCTGTGACCAAACTCTCCCAAGAAGGGCTGTTTCCATGATACTTCAATTATGTACAGAATGAAACTGGAAAAAAATTTCCATTTTCAAGGTACAAATCCAGGAAATTCTGATCTTATCCCTTATCTCCAAAACCTTTAAAATTGAAATTGAGTTTAAAGTTGAAATGCCCCATTAAAAATTTGCATCAGTGTAGCCAGCAAATGAGACATACCACTTTAGAAAAGAATAAGATGAAAAGACAGGATGGGTGTGGAAAAGAACAATGCTGAGCAAAACAAAGCATTTCTTCCTGAAATATTGAAAGAACACATTTTCTGATAATTACTCTTACCTTTATAATCTTTTCAACGCCAGAAGAACAGATCATATAAGTGTGAGGATTAAACCGGACTTGGTTTACAATTGACCGATGACCTTTCAATACCATAAAAGCACCGTTGACGACCCTGCCAATGCCACCTAAGGGAAAAACAAGCACATGCTAAAGTGAATAATTAAATCTTCATATTGCTTTCATTCATTATCATTTGAAGTTATATTATATTTGACAATGCTTTCCAGCTTTATTTTGCAATATTTTAAGGCCTGTGTTGGCTGCAGAATTCCAATTGTATGAGCAACGCCTCTATGAAAAGCTTCAAGTTCAATGAAAAGCATCCTTCCTGCAAATTAGGACTTGGAGGCTAGCTTTAGTTCAACCATCTAAAACAATGAAGGTTTTTGACC
>VYZV01009717.1:6277-36359 GCA_013401275.1 Pandion haliaetus | reverse complement strand
GGCGGCGAAGGAGGGGGCGAGGGGGCCGGGCGGGCGGCAGGCGGAGGGCGGGAAGGGCGAGCCTCGTGGGCGGTGGGGGCGCTGCAGCCGGGGCCTCTCCTCAGCCCCTCTGCCGGCCGGGGCAACGGCTGCCTGGTTTAGCTGCTACCGGCGCTGCTCATGCTGCGTGTCCTGGGAGACATGTTCAGGCAACGGATTTTGAAGTTTAAAGCCTGTGTGTGTGTGTTTTTCCGTTCCCTCACAAAACTGTAACTGCTGAATCCCCTGTGGTTGGGTGAGCAGAAGCCTGCTTGCTGCCCTGGCACAGGTAGAGCCCAGAGACGCTTGTCTCCCACCTGAGGCAAACCTCTGCTGCGGCAAAGTCTTGAGCCTGGGGAATGCAGAAATCATCGGGCTGCTTCTCACCTCAGGAGGTGGGATGGCGGCCATGGAGGAGACCACCGCCGTGAACACTGAGCAGCCGTGGGGCCGCGGTGTTGGCTCTTGGTGTGGGTGGGTAAGATAGCACTGGTGGAGAAGAGCAGCTCCGCTCCAGTCAAGTGACTTTGGCCTGGCACTCGGCGCGTTGAGCATGTTGGCATGCAGCAGTGATTAGCATATATTAATGAGCAATTAGTATCTGGTGATAATCATTCTTGTGCCAGTGACACTTGGATTTGCAGTCCCCGACCTATGCGTTGAGCCTGAGTTAATAGCAGTAATTGATGGCACATACACAGAGTGCTCCACAGGCTGTCCTCTCCCGGGACATGCCCGCAGCTGGAGCGGAGGGAGCTCCAGGAGAGCGAGCGGCCGCGCCAGCCGCGTCAGGCTGCTGCTCGGTGCCGGCAGAGGGCCGCACTCAATTAAATATTACTGCTCATCAGCGCCTGGGAGGAGGGAGACTTGTGTGGAAATTACTCCTGGCATTCATTAAAAATTTTTCATCCTTTTTCAGGCAAAGTTTGTTTTCTGCCCCACAACTGCCAAAAAGCAGGCACAGCCCAATGGAGTGAGCACGCCAGCCCTTCCCAAGTTTGCCGCAGAGGGGCTAGGAAGGGGCAGCACCTGCTAACAGGTTTTCAGGCTCCCACGTGTGAGTCGGGGACACAGAGCTTGGAAAGCTCTTGCCAAAGGGTGGGAGCACAAGGGGAGCTGCCTCAGTGCAGTCACACTGCTACTGCCCTGCACGTGGGAGCGCTCCGCTCTTGGAGGGCAATGGTGTGGCACACATGGCATGGGTTTGCTCAGACACAGGCAGCGTGGGTAGTGGGGACCCCAAATACTCATGCTTGCCTCACTTTCTTAGGGAGGTGGGTCCCAGCATGCAAACTGCAGCTAAAATTCCTGGAGATTCAGTTCCCGAGTGTGCTTTGTCCAATGCTGACAGAGGTGCCCGAGTATGCTCCGCTGCCTGATCGTGCTCCTACTGCAGTTGCTGCACGTGACCAGACTGCTCATATGCTGCCTTCAGAGAGTAACTGAACTTGTTCCAGCCTCAAGCGACAGGAGGAGTGATGGTTTTTCCCTTCAGTGCTCGGTTCTGTTTTCTCCAGGCTGAGGCTACCTGGGCCCCAGGGCTCAGTGCAGGACTCCTGTCTTCCCTGTCCTCTTAAGGGGTCATTGAGTATGGAGGTGAAGACACTATGAGCTAGGCCTAGAAGGCAGGAGGAGGCCTGAAGTGGCCGAAGACGAATGATTTTGGGATGTAGGTCAGAGTGAGGGTTGGGCAAGAAGCTCTGAGATCAAAAAGAAAGGAGGTACAGGGCAGGGGGTATGGGCCAAATGGGAGGTTTCGGGATAGTGGGCCTGTGAATATGCACACAAGGAAGATGAAACCTGGAACTGGTATGGCAGGAGGAAGAGATACAGACCTGGGAAGGAGCCAGGAGAGGAAAAATGAGGTGCTCTGCAGAAGAAATGGGCCAAGGGAGCTGAGAAGGCCGAAATACTGAGATTGGAGGAGAAGCCAGGGAAAGAGTCAGACTGGAGTAGGGAAATGTGGGAGCCAGTCTGAGCAAGAAAGGGAAAGGGCAGAAGCAGGGGAAGAAACTAGAATTCTGCTGACAAACTGAGTAAAAAAGTGTGGGAAAGAAGACACGGTTGCCTGTGTCCAGGCAGTTGCTCATTTAGTTGTCCTGGGATGTCCTCTCTGGCCTCTGGAACCAAAAGGGCACAGATCTCACGTGGACTCTAAGTAATACCTATTAGTCCTTCAGTTTAGTACGTCGAAAATGGGAAAGTGGTACTAGATGTCTATTTTGGGGGGCATGTGAATCACTGCGGTTGTGTCCCTCTAGAGCTTTGAATCCCCTTGTCTCGCTCTTTGGTATCACAAATTTCTTCAGAATACCCAAAGACAGGCTCAGGAGGCGTTCTTATGGTTCTTACCACAATTATATGCGTGCTTCATAGTATTAGAAAATATCATGTCTTTGAGATAGATAGAAAGTTGGTATATTCTGGACAGAACAGTTAAAAGGTGGCTGGGACCTCATTTCTCAAAGAGAGCTCCCATGGATTTCAGTTGCAGCAGTTCTGCAAATGAGGCTTCTTGCTGCTTATCTATAAAAAGTTTTAAGCATCTTGCCTGGCATCACAGAGGAATTCTGTGGTAGAAGCAAGTTTAGTCTCCAGCTCTTCAGGACAGCTTTCATCATCTTAATACTCAGAAGATTATCCTTTCTATCCAACAACCCTGTTGTACCTCCAGTATTTTTCTCCCTGGGAATTAACTGGGTCCCAGCCCTGTGGCTGCCATCTAGTCTCATCTAAAAAAGTCCGAGTCTTAAGCCAGGATTTTTGCCAAAAGCTTCTTCAACAGGTGAAACAGGATTCTCATAATCCTGATCTTTCTGGACAGCAGATGCTGTCTCATGCACCTGATAAGGCAGGATCCTGTTTACCAATTAGCATGCAACACAGAACAAAGGGGATGTAAATGGAGTGGCATAGACAGCTCTTCTTTTGGCACATCCTCTTCAGTACTGGATTGTACAACCATAATACTATTTTTAAAATCATTTGTGTGTGTGTGTGTGTGTGGTTATAAAATAGGCAAGTTTAAAGATAATTTATGTAATCTTTAAAAGTATACTTTGTGCCCCAAATTGGCCTGGACCATACTGTTGGTCATTTTATCTAACCAGAAGTGTGCTCATTTTTTTTAATATATAGATCATTACACAAAACACAGAATAAAAACTTATTATTTCATTAATGTTTCTAACCACAGCATTTCTCTTTGGAACTACTCAATTATTTGCAGTGGTGGACCAGTGGTGAAGAACTGCTTGAACATGTGTGGAGCACTATGGGGAAGGGCTGTATGTTGTGCCGGGGAAACCCTTGGATATGGTGGGTAAGAACAACAGATGAATGCAGTTGCTGGGCTGTGGGTGATGTCTGACGAGAACTGCACATCTGGGAATTCATTGATATTCAGCATGGTGCGAAACTAAGAGAAAGACAGCAGGGAGGAGCGAATGCGTGGTTGGAGAAGAGTTAGCAAGAGAGAGGACTTACACAAAAAAGAAGCTTGTGAAGAGGGAATGGGGCAGTAGGAAGTTACATGTTAATGCATAAATAGCAATAAAGGTGTCTGACAATGCATGATCAGTTTTGATGGGGCTGGACCCTGCTAGAGTGACAGTCAGGGGAACTAGGAAAAACTGCTGAGTACATGAGAACATGCTCACACAGACACAGGCAAACTTCCATGGGAGGGAGATGCCCCTGTTCAGGCACACGACTGCCTCTCACCCACCCCTCCAAGCAGTTTCCTCCATCCAGCCTGCTTCTTAAAATGCAGCTCTGCCTCAGAGGCTTTTTTTCCCCCACTTCACAGAGGGGTCTATCTGCCAGGTGGCTTTTTATATCCGTAGCTGCATGTAAGAGACTCCATCTCTCTGGGACTTTCTTCCCAGCTTTCTGTGGTATTACTCACTGGCTATCATGTTCACCCAATGCCTACCAACAACTGGTAATTTCACTCTGAGCCCACTTAAATAGCTACATATAACTATTATAACCTTTTAACGCAACTGATATGGTTATGTCCAAAGAACAAACTCATGTAATTTGGACTGGCCAACATCCTGAGGCTGGAAGAGGAGGAAGGCAAGTCATGGTAGTCTGGCTGCTCCAGCTTGTGTCCAAGGATACGTGGGGCATTCAAAGCAGAAGTTCAAAAAGCAGAAAGTCTCCACTCTGCTCCCCCCCTTTCCTGCACTCAGTGTGAGCTGAAGCTGGGACAACACTAAAGGCCAAGCAGGAATTTTTGTGCCATTTCACTGATGACCAAGATAACCTAAGTATGTTTTGGGCTTGATTACATTTTAACTGGGTGTCAGCACTGGTAGGTAGCATCTTAAATCATGCATCAGTCTGGATCAATTTTTCCCTTATCCCACGTTGTCTGGAGATGGCTGCAAACATCCGCTGATGTGTTTACCCAGAGCAGCAAAGTGATTCCCTTGAAGCCTGAGACCGGGGGGCGGTGGAGGGTGTACTGGGAGCCCAGGCAGCCCCCCGTGTGAAGCCCCCGTTGCCATGGCAACCTACAGCCTCGCCACTGATGAGCTCTTGCTGTCTATCAAAAGCATTAACTTCTACATTATGGCTTTTTTATTATAGTTTCTGCACATTTTGGCTTCCTTTCCTCCAGGAGCCTGGCTGCACGTGTGAAATGTTCCTTCTCGGGGAGTGGGAAATGGCATTTCTTTCTATTTCTATAGTGTTTACAACTGTGGGAGAGGCATGGTTGACTTGCTAGAATTACTGCTACCAGTGTCAATGAAACTATTGTTGCTGTCACTGTTTCAGTCAGAAATGGTCCAATTTAGGCCTACCTTAAAAATTAGAGATCAGGTAACTTAGAAGGTTTGTCCCACTTCTTTTGAACTTAATCATCCTCTTGTTGGTGATAGCGGGGGGAGGGAGGGGGGAGTCCTGTAGGGCACCCAAAAAGCAGGGCAGAGCCGGGAAGAACAGTGCAGCCCTGCTGGAGCCACATCCCAAGCAGGCTGCAGGACTTGATATCCCAAAGCACCGGGGAATGGGGTGCATTCATCAGGAAAAGGTCACATATTCCAAAGTCTACCCTGAACCAGGGTAGTTGGCTGCAAATGACAGCAGTCTGCTTTGGTAGACAGAGAGGGGGCTGGTGGGAGAGTGGTGGTCAGGCAGGGAGTAGTGGCTGCAGTGCAGGGGAAAGGATGTGAGGAAGGTGAGAAGCACCTGGGTTGTATGTGGGGGCAAAGACTGAAAGGAAGAAAAGATTCCATGAGCCTTTAAAAGAAAGAAAAGCATGGGAAAGGGATTAAGTAGCAGGGTTCCCAGTAACAGCTGAAGATTGGACTTCATAACCCAGGATAGGTTCACCTGCGAAAAAGCAGGATGTACAGTGGCTGTTGAACAGGAAAGAAGGTGGGAGTACAGATGAACCTGTTGAAGTAAATACAGGGAAGTGGGAATATGCTTATTGAGATCCATGGTGAGGAAGAAGAGATCTTCTGACACACAACTCGGCTAAGATCTGCTTCAGCTTCCTTCCCTCAGCCTCTCTAACTTGGAGGAGCTGCAGAATGACTCTGAAACACGCTGGCTAAAAATAAAACAATTTATGGGCCACTTGGGAGCTTGGGATCTAAACTTTCGAGTCCCTGCCCACCAAGAAGTGCTTCCTCTCGCAGCCTGCTAAGCTACCTTACAATGCCAAGGGCATTCTGCATGGCCCAGTACAGCATCTAGGGCTTCTCTGAGCAAGTCATCTCACTCCCAACAGCAACCACACAGTGCAGCACTCTGCCTCACTAGCATAACCTGCTTGTCAGTGCTGCTAATTAACCTAGACAGAGTTTTCAGGTGGCTTGCTGTGTTGTGCCATTGAGAGACACCATCAGAGACTCCTCCTGAAATGATGGAAATGTTGCCTCTCTTGCTGTGGCAGCTGTTTGCCAGAGGGTCAGTAGATTCAACACAAAAGGTGCTGTGAAATACCATGCTGCAGGCTATATACTGTACATCTTCAAAGGTAGCTGTACAGTCAAGGCTGGTGTCTAGACATGTTTTTCATATAATAGAAGTTTAGTTAAGATATGTCTCCTAGACTGGAAGTCACATGGAGAAGGACTTACGTTTCTCTAGACCAGCCTATTTTAAGATGTCCTCGTTTTGGCTGGGATGGAGTTAATTTTCTTTCTAGTAGCTAGTGTAGTGTTATGGTTTGGATTTAGTATGAGAAGAATGTTGATAACACACTGATGTTTTCAGTTGTTGCTAAGTAGTGTTTAGACTAAGTCAAGGATTTTTCAGCTTCTCGTGCGCAGCCAGCAGGGAGGCTGGAGGGGCACAAGAAGTTGGGAGGGGACACAGCCAGGACAGCAGACCCAAACTGGCCAAAGGGGTATTCTGTACCATGTGACCAGTATATAAATGGGGGGAGTTGGCGGGGCAGGGGGTTGGAAGGATCACTGCTCAGGAACTAATTGGGCATCGGTCAGTGTGTGGTGGGCAATTGCATGGTGCATCACTTGTTTTGTACATTCCAATTCTATTATTATAGTTATTGTTGTTGATGTTGTTGTTGTCATTATTATCATAATTGTTATTATTTTCTTCCTTTCTGTCCTATTAAACTGTCCATATCTCAACCCACAAGTTTTACTTTTTTTCGATTCTCTCCCTCAGCCCAGTGCGGGGGGGGAGGGGTGCAGGCAGGGAGCGAGCAGCTGCATAGTGCTTAGTTGCTGGCTGGGGTTAAACCACAACAAAGATAAGTACATGAACTCATCTGCCAACGAGATGCATTTTAGGTTTTCTTTCCAGAGCCCCAAGCATCATGTAGGTGGCTGCAGCTTTACTACCATGAATGTTCAGTCGTTTGAATAAGGACTACATGATGCTAAACCTAACATTGATGAGGCTTTCAAAAATTGTACCTGCCAGTGCTGAAGTCCCTTCTTTGCCCTTAACAAGGTAATATTACTGCAATCAGGATGCGACTTACGATGTTTTCAGGTAATTTTTTTTCACAGCGGAGTGTGACTAAAAATACTTTACCTCACACTGGATAAAAAATGATGTTTTAAATGGATCAACATTCTAATCCAATTAAATATGTTGCATTTATTTCCAAATATTTCTTCCTGAGAGTTTAAACAACAGACCAGTGAGGATGTAGCAAAAGAAGGACCTTCTGATCTCCAGTAAGTCAGAAGCTGGCCAGTTACTTTACCGTAGTGACAAGCCAATTAGGATGCTGCATAGTGTTTCTGCTTGTTTCTTATTTTAGAACTATACAACAGGAAGGCAAAAGTAGGTGATATTAACTCCTCCAGCATTGATCTGCTAGAATCATAGTCTTCCTGCAATCTTATATATTTTTCAGGAAAAGCAGGAAAATTACCACTCTTCTAGTACAGGTATTAGAGACTATGCAGACCTTTCTAACAGGCAGGGCCTGATCAATACTTGGATAGAGGAATCTGCAAGGGAAGCTTGGGAGCTGCAGAGAGTGATTTTGATGCTGCACAAAGTGATATTCTAGCATAAAGTGAGCATTCACCCTGGCATTACACAACACGGCACAACTAAGTCTGCTGTGTTTCCAGGAGGATTTATGGTAAAATGTTTAAACATACCTAAGTGACCTGCCAGTAAATCAGCATCTCAACCTGGGGCAGACTGGGGAAGGAGATTAAATGGAAAGATATGGAATTTCTCTCTTTCAAAGTATCTCTGTGGCATAATGCAATGCCGTTCAGGGATATTGCAGCTACTGCAAGCAGTGTGGTCACATTAGCAAGATGTTAATGTGATTAATTAGCCCTGATGACAAGCAGGTTATACTAACCTGGGCACAGTATCATGCTTATGTACTTAACTGCTTAAGTCTCCAGAGGGCTTGCAGCTCACTTAGGTTAATATAATCTAGTGATTTAATAAGCATATAACCTATTTCATTGTTCAAGCCATTAATAACAGTATTGACTAACACTAAACCCAAGGCAGACTCTTGTGGAACTGCTGAAGATACAAACATTGGATATATCAGTGAGCTACGAGTAGCTACTCTTTTAAAGTGTTCCTTACCCCCTACCTATGCATTCACCTTCCAGGAGCTTCACCTAAACAACGTTTCCTCATCTGGCTATGAAAATATTACATAAGAGGGCATTAAAAGCCTTAAAAGAGTCAAGCTATAGGACACCTATATCTTTGTCTTTATCTACAAGGCAAGTTATCCTGTAATAGAACAGAACAAATTAAATTTGACAAGATTGTTCCTTGATAAATCCCCGTTAGGTGTTACTCATCCCTGTTTTATCTTCCATGTATTCATAAAAAACATTGTTTATTTCCATATTTTTCTAGGAATTAAGGCTTGGCAGACCCATGTGTAACTCCTTCAGTTCTATTCTCCATGTTCATACTCCTTCCTCATCCTTCTCTAAACACAGACAATGTATTTGTCTTTTTTGTAATCTTTCTAATATTCTAAAACTTCTCATCCCCCATGCATACCATGATATTGCCTCAGCCTCTTGCCTGTAATACAATTCTGTCAATAATTTCCATGGGTCCCCTGATCAACAAACTCATCTAAGTGATCTTTCCTATTCCTATTCCTATTCCTATTCCTATGCCTATTCCTATTCCTATTCCTATTCCACACCTGGAGTTTTAGCTCTTTATAATGACGCTAACGGCATTAACCATATGATCAAATTTAACATCCATCATGAAGCAAAAAAACCCAAAAAACCACCAAATTTCAGTCCTCATGTCATCAGTTATAATTTTTCCCTTTCCACTGAGAAGTAAAACAAGGCTTACTGTAGTCTCTTGGTCTTTCTTCTGATGCTAACAGACTTCTGGAATGTCTCCTTGTTTTCAGCCCCAGGCTGTCATTTGAATAAATGTTTACTTCACGTGTACTGCTGAAATGATCTTTGGCCCAAAAAATGTCTCTAAACTAATTTTTCATCTTAATGGTGTTACCAAGGTAAACAGCTGCTTAGTGGAGCCAACACTTTAATAACTCTGAAAAAAGTATCAAGAGTTTCACAGTGGGAAATTGGCAATATTACACACCCTTTGCATAAAATAGGTGTGTGTACAATGACGGGGAAAATAGATGCAGATGGCCACTAAAATGAAAGTAATCAGTAATCAGTAGGAGTTTACACAGTATATGTTTTATCCAACATACTTCTTACCAGTTAAATGGCAATAGGAGGGAAGGGCAATAGCATTCTGATTTCATTGAAGAACGTGATACTGTGTTTTGTAGTATCTTGTCCAAAATATTCTAAGTGACTTGGATGGGCTCATTACAATGTGTACTGAAAACCTTTTGAAAGACAATGAAAATAATCAAAACCATCATTTAACTACGTTGGAGCAATACTTAGTCACATACCCAGTGGATCCTTGTTAGATACAATTTTAATTAATAGCTTCATTACCTGAAAAAGGCAATAAACATCATGTTAATGAAACTTAACAGTAGAGCCTAATGAGTTATAATCACCACTAACAGTAGAAAAAATTAAGGGGAAGTTACGTGAATGAAAATGTCAGAAAATATCATCCAGAAAACCACAAGTTACTATATCTGGTAAAAGTAAGAGTCTCCATAAAAGAGGAGAAAACTGTGGAGAGCGGTGTGTTGGAAGAGAGGTACTTATTTATAGTGAATAGGGTTGTGAGAATAATTGATTTTTCTGTTTGGTGGCCAAACTGAAAATAAATTAGGGAAAACTAATATCCAGTCAGATACATTACTTGCTTCTCACATATTTTTACCATTTATTAACACTAAACATACATCAATTTTAGAATGAAGCAATATTAGATAACAAAACCAAGACCATTTAATTTTGAAAATATTGAAACAGCACTTCTGGTTTGTTTTTTTCCCCATGGTACTATTACTCAAAATGAATTTCTCAACATGTGAATTGATTTTTGATTCATAATGTGTCTTTCTGAGAAATGAATATAATGGACTCATTTGCAAAACACAGGTTGTAACAATTGGCCGAGAACACCCTGCCTCAACACCAAAAACTTGTGGTTGGTCTTTAGGGTATGTATTTAGGAAAACATCTCACAGTTTGGGAGCTCTCCTTGTCAACATACAAATCCCATTTGGTCTTGTGAAAGTCCTGCAGAAGTCACCGTGGGCTGGAGCCCCCACCTGACAGCGCTGGCTTGGTCCTTGCCAGCCACCAGGGATGGAGAAGAAGGGACAAAGCAGTCAAGGGCCGTCAGCATCATGCAGCTCTTCCTTGCTGTGCCGGGGAGGTTTTTGGTGCAGGGCTACACAGGATGTCTCTCTGCAGAAGCCTGTGGTGGGCAGAGGCCAGAACTGGCACTTGCTCTCAGCCCGCAGCACCTCTGTCCCTGCCACCACCATGGGAAATGCCCTGGCCAAGGACATGTAAAGGGCTGGTGTGCCTGGGCTGGGGAGACCCAGCAGAGGGAGGCTGCCTTCAGGCTTTGGCTGTTTCAAATGTTGCAGCTCATAAATGAAAACAATTCTGAGTAAAAAATAATGTGGTTGTTTCCTTTGTAGTGTTCCTTGCTGTGCCTGGCCTGGGGGGGCCTCGGAGCTAAGGACAGTAACTTGTCAGAAGCTAAATGTGGGTCTTGAAATCAAGATGCTACACTGGAATATTAGGTCTGTTTTGCAGATTTACTTGTCCAGAAAAGTGTCTAGGGACAGCCTGTGACAAGACCCTAAACAAGATTTAGGATATCATATAATGGTAATTATTTGTCTAGATTCAGCTTGCAGGTAGATTTTGTTGTGCATTTGTCTAATAGATGACAGAACTGTAATGTATCAGAAGCTATCTTCTTCCCACGTAAAGACCTTGAGCAAGTTACTTCTTACTCTTTGAAAAAGCCAAGCTGCCAGAGATGCTTAATCACTGTAATATGCACTTCCCAGATTTTGGATTACTTGCCCATCTCATTTCTGAACCTTTGCCAATTTATCAATAACCATTTGACTTTTGAAATGGAAGAAATATTCAGGCTGGCCCACAGCATCATTAACTAGGAAGTATAGAATGAATGACAGAAAAAGTCAAGTATCTGGCTTGGGACCATTCAGCTGCTTGGTAACATGGTGGATGCTCCCGGACCTGCTCAGGCCAAGGACTCAATTTCAGTGAGGCTAAAATGTTCTTGCTTCCCAGTCCAGCCCTGCAGCAGCAGTCTTATCATCAGTGCTTTTGTTCAGCTGATTGATCTGTCATGACCCATGAATATTTTCAGTCCTGTTTATCCTAATGCAATGCCCCAGTCTTTGCTGGCAGAACTGCAATCTGTGTTTACAGATATGTTAACCTTTGTCTGACTCTGTCAAAACAAGTCATGTAAAACCTCATCTTTATCAAAGGCTGTGGGAATCATCATTGGCTGCAGTAGGGTTGGTTTGTTTGGGGTTTTTGTTGGTTTTTCCCCCTACAATATGTGTTCAGCTTGTAGAGTGGTCCAGAATCACATTGTGTAAGTTCTCATTGTGATTTACTATTCTGCTAGTGTGTAAGTTTTTGCAAACTTTATTAGCCAGTTCCTATTTTATTTCCAATAGAGAAAAAGAACAGTGCTGGGCCAGGCACTAATCACTGCCAAGCTTTTCAGAGACACCTTCTTCCATTAAGCATTCTCTTTAAGAAATACCCCATAAAAGACATCAGTTACTTTTTAATCCACTTAGTATTTGCAATATTGATATTGGATAGTGATAATTTTTAAATCAAAATGTCACACAATAGGAGGTTAAATACTGTATGGAATTCTCACTCTGACACACTAATCTGACAAAACCCCATTTCCCATTCTTTTGCTAGGAATCACTGTAGCATTGACTGACCTACAATTTGCTGGCCGTCCATTTAGCATGATTAAAAAATGCCACAATGCCACATCAGTTTAGAACCACATTTCCATCTTTCCAGGATCTATAAAGAAAAATTAACATGAGTGGTTTGCAGAGTTTGCTGCTTTAAGTATGTACCCAGTAATCTCAAGAATGTCGGGAAAGCTTTGCAACAAGTATAATTAAATCCCAACTTTTCTATAAAGAAGAGAGACTGGGAATTAAAGACCTCACTACAAATCACTTCCAATTATTTGTAGACAGCCTCTTTTGTGCAGGGCTCAGTTGGATTTTCGTCTCCTTCAGTCTGCTCCCAGGGATGCCAAATGCATGACAAGGAATAAAGAACTGTGAAGTCCCACAGTGTGATCCTCTCCTGACCTTAACGTATTCTCTATCTATGCATTGGGTTGCACTCTGTATCCAGTTTGCTCGACCACCAAGGTCAATATTGGTGATGGGATTGATTTTTGTGCCCAGGGGTAACAAAAGTGAAATTTTTGAAATCACAGAATAATTCAGTTCATAACTGCTGATATAAGCTTACTGAATTGCCTCATTTGCACAAAATGAAGTAAGAAAAATAGTAAACGTAATATAAACATCTAAATATATCAATAGCAAAGATATTTGTAAGGAATTAAACATAAGGAAGATTCCATCTCAGTATTGAATTTTTAGGGTTTTTTTCTTTCAAATGTAATTGAAATTGATGTAATTTTTAACACATTTCAGCATAATTGCATTTCTAGACAAAACAGCGCCAACCTTTTTATTCTTTTCCTGTACATTCTGCAAAATTGTTAATATACTATGTGTCCTGGTTTCAGCTGGGACAGAGTTCATTTCCTTCCTAGTAGCTGGTACAGTGTGTTTTGGATTTAGTGTGAGAATAATGTTGATAACACACTGATGTCTTCAGTTGTTGCTAAGTAGCACTTATTGTAAATATATTTCTGTTTCCCATGCTTTGCCAGTGTCGTGGTTTCGGTTTCAGCCCAGCCAGTAACAAAGCACCACGAAGCTGCTCACTCACCCCCCCAACCCTGCCCCTGGCCACGGTGGGATGAGGAGAAAATCCAAAGGCAGGTTCGTGGGTTGAGACAAGGACTGGGAGGGATCCCTCCCCAATTATGGTCACTGGCAAAAGACAGGCTCAACTTGGGGAAGAAACAAAAGCAATTTAAATTACTACAAATCAAATCAAAACAAGGCTATTAGGAAGTAAAACCAAACCTCAGAACACCTTCCCCCCAGCCCTCCCTCCTTCCCGGCTCAACTCCACTCCTGGTTCTCTCTCCCTCCTCCCCCCGGCGGCACAGGAGAACAGGGGATGGGGTTTACGGTCAGTTCACCACACCTTGTCTCTACTGCTCCTTCCTGCTCAGGGGGAGGATTCCTCACTCGTCCCCTGCTCCACCGTGGTGTCCTCTATGAACTTCTCCAACGCGAGTACTTTCCACAGGCTTCAGTTCTTCCCGAACTTCCCTGGCATGGGTCCTTTCCACGGGCTGCTCTCCAGTCACACACTGCTCCAGCGTGGGCTTTCCCATGGAGTCACGGCCATCTTTGGGAGCCTCTGCTCCACCGTTCACCTCCCTGGGCTGCAGGGGGACAGGCTGCCATCTCACCATGGGCTGCAGGGCCATCAGCCTCCTCAGGCGCCCCTCCTCCCCCTCCTTCTTCACTGACCTGGGTGNGGTCCGACTTGGAGCCGGGAGAGCTTCCAGCAGCTTCTCACAGGAGCCACCCCTGCAGCCCCTCCCCCGCTACCAAAAAAACCCCCCGCACCACGCAAACCCATAACAGCCAGCAAGGCGGTGCACAAGAAGCTGGGAGGGAGCATGGCCAGGACAGCTGACCCGAACTAGCCATGGGATGTTCCATACCATAGAATGTCATGCTCAGTATGT
This sequence comes from Pandion haliaetus, assembly GCA_013401275.1. Lineage (NCBI taxonomy): Eukaryota > Metazoa > Chordata > Aves > Accipitriformes > Pandionidae > Pandion > Pandion haliaetus. Next base: position 22,571 of record VYZV01009717.1, on the reverse strand, counting down.
AAACTGGGAGTTGGCCAGGAGGGGCAGATCACCGCTCAGGCATCAGTCAGCAGGTGGTGAGCAATTGCATTGTGCATCACTTGTCTTTTCTCAGGTGTAATTTCTCTCTTTTTGTTATATTCCTTTTCATCACAACTATTATTGTTATTACTATATTTTATTTTATTTTAGTTATATTGTTCTTATCTCAACCCATGAGTTTTACTTTTTTTTTCTGATTCTCCTCCCCATCCCACTGGGAGTGGGGGAGTGAAGGAGCGTCTGAGTGGTGCCTAGTTGCTGGCTGGGGTTAAACCAGGACACTATGTTGTTGTTAAAAGTGGGAGACATGACAGTGTCTGGGGTCCCAATGTTCTCTGCAGGAGTTAGAATGCAACCATTTGCCCACTTCTTCTGCAGGAGTTTGAAAAAGGTTGTTTACTAACTTCTAAGTTACAAATCCTTTGCAAACCACATCAGCTACATAAAATATTGAATAAGGTGTGCCTTCCTTTCTCATGAGACATTTATGAATAAATTATTTTGCTTAAATTGGATTAAGATGTTTATCTCATACATCCTGGCACCTCTGAGCTGGTTCAAAGGGCAGCAGTGCCAAGCGCTGCTGTGCTCTCAGCCCCATCCCTACCTTTGGGGCTGATGAGTTACCCTGGTAGCAGCAGTTCGCCCTCCGGAGCTGCCAACCAGAGGCAGCCAGTGCTGCAGGCAGACTGTCAGGCCTGCCACGAAGATGCAGCCACCTTCATAAGCAGCTATGAATGTTCTGTTGCCCTAGGTAACACCTTGTCCCTTCTGTTTGGCAAACCTGACCCAGCTGACAGCTTCACTGCTGCTTCTGGTCCCTCTTCTGTATTCAGTGGTGTGCATTGCAGGGGAGCCAGAGCCTGCTCTTCTGGTTTTCGTTTTTTTGGGGTTGGTATCCTTGTCTGCACATTTGCTGTTCCTTATTCTAGGTTATTTTTACTCTTTTCCAGAGCTGCACTTTCTGCTCTGTATCCTTTTCCTGCTACCAAACTTCCTCCCAGCCATCTGGATGCTCAGCGAAATCATTTCCTGAAGAGTGGGTGTCCTCACCTCAGGCCGCAGTTGGTCTCAACAAGCACCTTGGTGACTTCCCACCCTCAGTCATAGTGGCACATCCTGTGCTCCTTCTGTGGCAGCCAGTAAGTGACAGTGGCACCATCCTGGGAAAGAGCAGTTGGCAAGCTGGGGGAGGACAGGGAGGATGCAGGCTTCTCATAATAAGCAGAACCTGAGCTATCCCTTAGGTACACAGGAGAAGGAGTAAGCTGTGCCTCTGAACCTGCCTAACTGCTGAATAGTTACACATCACATTTTCTTTGCCACCTGGAGAACCGGCTGATTCCCTTCCCACTCTCACACATTTCACCTCCAGCTCTTGAATTGCCGCATGCTGGGGAATCCTTACTCATTGCTGCCTGTGCAGGCTGAATGAAGCACACTCCTGAGATGCTTTTCTCAGTAGTGCTGCAGCAGAACAGCCACCATGCTCCAAGCAGAGCCATGTATAGTGCTCCAGCCTTTTCCAGCTTGCAGACCCATAAACATTTCTCAGGGAAATATGAGAGCTGGTATAGCATGTTTTGATAGACTGACAATAGATTCACTTTTCTGTCCCTTTCTGCAGACACCTCATAAATAGTCCATGGTCCGGTGGTTATCAGCAGACCATAGTCCAACCTCATCAGGTAGTGATTTATCTAGCATTTACCTTTCAGGAGAAAGCAGAAATCCCGAACCTCCACTGGTGGATCCCAATCTTAGAATCATAGAACCATAGAATCATTTAGGTTGGAAAAGACCTTTAAGATCATCCAGTCCAACCATCAACCATGCCCACTAAACCATGTCATGAAATGCCTCGTTTACATGCTTTTTGAATACCTCCAGGGATGATGACTAAACATCCTACTTATGCCTCCTAAGACACAGCTGCTGCCACAACCAATGTCGGCCATTTGCCTTACCCAAAAGCCCAAATGTGGGTGGCTCGTGTTTGCAGAGCTCTGGTGGCTCCAGGACTCAGCAGCTCACATCCTGTCAGCTCCAGGACCATGACATAGGCACACAGGACAGAAAAAGGACCAGAAAAAGAAGTTTATCAGGTTTAATGCTGCCCACAGAAGTTGTGTGTAGGAGCACACAGATCTGCTGAGCTGGCTTTCTGCATAGATGAATCCCTGAATCCAAGAAAAATTTAGCTGAGCAAAAAGTTTTCTCCCCACCCTTGGGTTTTTTTGCTATTGTCCAGAGGAGCAGAACAGGGAAGATCACACAGAAATCTGCCTGCAGAGACATTTTCTTAAAGCCTTTTTGTCAACTGCCTCTTCCTTGCTCTCTTACTTGGACAGTGTATGATATTATTTGGCCCTCAAGCAGAGGTTTAAGTGCTTCCTACGGGAATTCAGTGGATAGATATTCTTTTATCAGTGTGAAGTATGTCCTTGTTCCCTGAATGATAAGATGTTTAAATATGTCCTTTTTCCCTGAATGATAAGATGTTTAAATATTTCATCTTGCATGAGAATGTTACTGAACCTCCTCTAGTTACTCCTTCCTTGTGTTTTGTGCAGCATGACTGCTGAAACAAAATTTTTGCAGGTATTTCATTTTATTTTTAATACATAACTATATCAAACCAAGGTAAAACCCTAAAAACTCCTCCTTTGTAAGAGTCCAAAAGAAGAGAAAATACCTGCTGCAACTGTTCAAAGATGTACTTAGACAAGTGACTAAAAAAAAAGAGATTGTTCTTAGTTCCTACATATTACATGAACGTGAAACATGGTAATAGTTGCTAGTGAGAAGTAAATTCAAGTCTATAGCAAGTATAAATTGAAAAAAGCTTTTTTTTTCTAAGTGACTGTCCTGGTTTTGGCTGGGATAGAGTTAATTTTCTTTCTAGTAGCTGGTAAGAGTTATGTTTTGGATTCAGTATGAGAAGAATGTTGATAACACACTGATGTCTTCAGTTGTTGCTAAGTAGTGTCTATGCCAAGTCCAGGATTTTTCAGCTTCTGATGCCCAGGCAGCAAGAAGGCTGGAGGGGCACAAGAAGTTGGGAGGGGACACAGCCAGGACAGCAGACCCAAACTGGCCAAAGGGGTATTCCATACCATGTGACATCATGCCCAATATATAAACTGGGGAGAGTTAGCTGCTTGGGAACTAACTGGGCATCAGCTGGCGTGTGGTGAGCAATTACATCGTGCATCACTTGTTTTATATATTCCAACTCTTTTATTATGATGATTGTCATTTATTATTATTATCATCATTATTATTATTTTCTTCCTTTCTGTCCCATTAAATGGTTTTTATCTCAACCCACGAGTTTTGGGTTGGTTTTTTTTTTTCGATTCTCTCCCCCGTCCCACTGGGTGCGGGGGAAGTGAGTGAGTGGCTGCGTGGTGCTTAGTTGCTGGCTGGGGTTAAACCACGACAGTCACGCATTTCTTTCTGATGGGAAGGAATAACAATGCCAGAATGACTGTGGACATTAGACTAAGTTCTCAGAGCCACTCAGGTACAACTCCGGCATGTTCACAGTGACTCCCCTGAACTTTGAAACGTTTGATCAAACTCAGCTGTAAGTTTTAAAAGACTCGATACAAAAACAGGGAGCAGCTCGCGGCAGGGGAGATACAGTTCATTCTCTGCAGCCTTCTTAAATGTGCATCACCGGGTGAATTTTCCCTGCTTTTCCAGGACCCTCAGGCATGCGAAGTTGGTGTAACTCTGGTTCTCAGTGAGTGGCTGTGTCGATGCCTCCCTCGACAGTCTGTAAGCACTGTTTGTCTGAGAGGGTGGAGGTAAACTGTGAGATGAGCATAGGGTAGTTAGCACCTCACCAGGAGTTGTTATCGCTCCAGGGCAGGGGGAAGAGTAGGGGCCATCACTACCACTAGCAGAACTACCTCTACTTGCTGCAGAACTTGCACATTCAATCATTCTGCCTGCTTTTCACGATCTAAAAAATGATACTATATCACTGAACAGGCTAATAGTTGTTAAGTATAATAATTGCAAGTCTCTTAAATACTACTGAAAGTGTCCAACAGATGCATTTTTACAGGCTGGATCAATCTCTAAATATTTCATATTTCTGCACGGCAAATCTACACACAAGGGTTAGTATTTTAATTTTGCATTTTGAATGGGACCAATTCTTTTGAGTGGTTTCAATCGTAATAGCTCTAAACCACCAGAGCATTTGACTCCTTACCTATTCTTGTCATATGCCTTAACACCAGAGACAACAATTAAATGAGTGACATCTTCCTCCCATAAGTGCCATAAAATTTCATATCTGTCCTGACAAATAGGAAATAGAAGGTCTTTTTTTTTTTACATATGCAAAATATCATCCCAACGTAAAACTGAAAAAAAACCTTGAGGGCACTAAAATATGATAGATGAAGAGTAATGTCACTACGTTAGATTTGTAGGACTAGCAGCATTAACTGCATTATGCCAACAAAAGAAACAGTAATTCTCCATAAAGCCATTTTCCTAGGATCACTTCCAGAGATCAATTTTACAGAGACTATGGTCTTTGGAAGTCCCACTCAGAGAATTATACATTATAATAATGTAGTGGTTAGATGTTTTTGAGACAGACAAAGCATTAAGTTCAGATAACAATTTCTTATGGGAGTTGGACCAACTTTCAATATACATCTGAAAAAAAGGAAAAGAATTTACAGTTTCTTTGCTTTTAAAAAAATATTAATACTAACTATTTACACAATGTTACTTAATTTCTATATGTTATTTAATTTAGTACTACACAACATTTCATCTTACAAATTTAAGTCATATATAATCTAGGTCACAAGAATGATGGAAAACATCTCTATAGATATGATTTTTGGATGCACATGCAGAAGAAAATCAAGTGAGAATATTTGGCAGTCATGCAACTGGTATGTGTATTGCTGGTACCCCAGCTAATGAAGGATATTAATTAATTAAAAATGGTTCACATAAATATCGGAACAGCAGTGAAAGGAGAAGACATGCTTTAACCTGAAAGACCCCGCATCCCAAATCTGTCTGAGTAGCAAAGATGAGGCTACAAGAGGGCTAGATCAATCCACACATATATTCACGAGCAAAACTTGGTAATAGATGTATTCTTACTTTTAGACAAACGCAGATGATGATTCACTGGCTAGAAACTGAAGTCAGATAAATTCCAGCTACATATAGACTCTTAAAAGCAGTGGCAGAATTTGAGAGTTGCCGTTGTGATTCCCACATGCAAGGAACCCTGCAGGTAGTGAACAGAGGTCTTTCTAGACAAACGTTCTCTCAAATGCAGTTCATTTAAGGAGATCTTCTGGCCTGAACTATGCAGGTCAGGCAACTCCCACCATGTTTAATAATAGTTTGGGTTCACATACTCTTGCCAAAGAATGCAGCCACCTTCAAACACATTTTAATTTTTAATGCATGCTTATATGGGGTTGAACATTTGGAATTATATCGTTATATTTATTTATATTAAATAATCTTCAGGACCATAGCGCCATGGTTCTCCCTTGTATTCCTCGCTGGTAACATCCTGCCAGCAGCAGTTATCTCCTTGTGGCACACAGTGCTGCAAGCCCCCAAACCCAAACTTTCCAGATGGTGAGCAAAACATCCCATTTTCTGAATTTCCAGACCTGCTCCCCTTCAGCAGGTGCCCGCAAGATGTGCTGTCCCTGAATTCATTGCCTCTGAAGCAACCTACATGCTACAGATTTGCAGGATTCACCTCAACTTCAGAAGCTCAGCAAGTTTACTTATGACACAAGCTACATGGAAAAGCAAAGGTTAAATTCCTGATTACAAACCAAGTTCTGGAAGGGAAACTACAAACAACAAAAGCAACTTCCAGTGTACTTGTCATTGTAAAATTTCTCTAGGGCACAGAAGCTGAGGAAACAAATCAGCTTCTCTCCTTCATTGTTATCTTAAGGAATCAGCATCTCTCTTGCTTTTCTGTCCCCCCTGTGACAGTGACAGTTGTCGTGTTGCCTCTTGAGTGCAAATGAAGTATCAAATAATTTTCTGGGGACTTCAGTTCCCCTTCCTCCTTATCTTCTAATTTAGGGGAACTTAACCGTGTCATAGCTTTGATTAGTTCTTCTTCTGTGTGAGAATGCAATCGTCATCAGGCTTGTCTGGGACCAGGATGCGCTCTCTCTGCAGAGCCTCTATGCAACATTGATTTCTTATCTGTGCTCTACCCTCCCAGGCAGCTGGCTGTGCAGTGGATATCTTTTTCTTCATTTTAAAAGGTCTTATAAATCACAGCTGATAAAAAAGTATTAATTGTGCAACGCCCTGGATAGGCTGGCAGTATGTGAAGCTTCACTGGCTTTTTGTAAAAATAACACTTGACATATTCATTGTAGAGATAACCAATTTGCCATTCAGAACATCTTCTCCCCACCGCTTTGCCCTTCTTAGGCTCTGCTCACCACTTTTAGGGTATTATACCACCACAGATGCAAACTATCTCCACGTAATATCAGAGGAGGCTTAGGTACATACACTGAAGCTATATTCAGGGCTCAGTTCAGTTGCCCACACCTGGTTGTTGTGGTCTATTTAACATTGCCTAGAGAATATAGTTTCACCTCCCACTCATCTCAGAAGGGTCTCCCAAGGGTCTCAACTAATGTTTGCCCCCATGTTTCTGATACCCTAGGATATTTTACAACCTATTTGTAGGAAATCAAATACAGACGCCTTAATGTTCATTGCTACAGAAGAAACCAAAGCAGGTATCTCTTTTTGAAGATAGATGGAAATCTAGGTTCCTTTCTAAAGAAACTCATTCCAGTGACTAACACCAACCCCCCAGAAACTTTATTGCTATAGACTTCTATTCTGAAGACATGTTATGAATACAATGGTGACTTCCGCACCTGAGCAGAGAAGTGTTCAGCTTGTAAGAAAAAGTACTTTTCCTGTTCAGTAGGTTTGCCAATTTAGTCAGGAGTCTGATGGTCAATGTGCTCACTGGAACTGCCTCCACAGAAGCCATAGTGAGGATAAGTAGCTGTGTTAGACCCTAGATCTTAGCTTAAACAGAAATTGTTGCTGAAACTCCAGCTTATTTCTGTTTAATGTAGAGCTGTCCACTTTTAAAACAGAAAAAAAGTGACATTCTGATCCTGAACAATCATTACGTCCTTCATCAGCATTACCATTGGAGTAGCCCTGAGTCAGTTTTAAGGGCCTGGATTCATACACTCAACAATTTTACATCAAAACAATCAAAAGAAGTATTTAAAAACAAGGGCTTGATCTTGACAGCACTTTGACCACTTTACACCTTGAAGATAGTATAAAATTGCCATTAAGTCACTCTTGGTAGGAGAAACTTTTGGTAGCTTATAGGCACTAAGTGGGCTTTTGTGTTATCCCCCTCCTCTGGCACCATTTAGAGCATGGCTAAGAAACACCAACCCCCCCCATTTTGTTGAACCCATTGATTTAAGTAATTGTAGCTGTGGGGATCAATGATGCCCACTCTCATTTCAGGTAGTTTTTAGGCTACTCTGAGTTGTGCTAGGAGATGATACTAATACATCTGGAGGTAACCTTATCTAACATCTGCTTAAAGTTGGGCTGTCGCTGCCCTCATCAGTAGCCAAGAACTGGAGCCAAGTCCTCAGTCTACAGAGCAAATGATGGTAAAGTCAGAAGCAGAACAAATAATGAGGAATAATGCAATCTGCTTCCAGAGGACATGGATCATTAGGTTGATTAGACCAGCAGATGGTAAAGGAAATTCAGTGTAGAATTCTGTAAAATAATTAGTCCAAGATCGAGGAAGCAGCCCAAGAAATAGGTGCTAAATGGAACAATCAAATAAGACCGGGAGCTTGTATGAAAACAATAATTGGAATTTTCATGCCAACTAATGCCTCAGAAAGAAAAATACACCTACTGTTGTATTGATAAAAGACAGACTACAAAAAGGCAATTCTTTTTCTGTATAAGACACTTGTCAAGCACTCTTTCAAATACTGAACACTACATCAGTCCCTGCACACATCAATAGGTTATTATTACCTTGGAGCAGCTACAGGCTAGGTCAACAAAGATTGCACTAGCTCTGCAAAACAGGCTATAAAGAAAAGTTAAAGGAGCTGTGTTTCTTTTTATGAAAGAGTCTTCAAGGGGACACAGGGGAAGTTTTTTTCAGGTTAGGAATTAGATCAATAAAGTCAATGTAGATAGTGTTTTTAAACCAGTATAGGGTTAAGACTATTTTTCAGTAGGAATGAAACAGGGAACACATTATTATAAAAGGGTAATGTACAAAATGAGTTATAGGAGAGGCTTGCTGGTATCTGAATTGTAACATCACCATATCCAAACAAAGTAGAATTAATTGTCTGGTCTTGTGAATAATAAAAAGTTTATGAAAAAACAACCAGGACTGGCCTTTTTCTCTTCTCAGAGTATGCGGAAGTCCACCTGATAGTTAATGATTTTATTAACTGATATTGCACTGCTTACCCTGATGAATCTGAACTCTGTAGGTTTGGAGCAGACCCCAGGGATCAGAGTTACTGGGAGCCTGTTCCTGATTTGCCCAGACTGACTGACCTTGTAAAAGCAGCTGAACTTCTTTGGCTGCTGACTTTGCTTTGCAAAGTGCTCCAAGATAACTAAATAAAAGGCACTAAAAGAATGTAATTGTTAATTATTTTTTGTGCTGGGTGTCTTACTAGTGAAAGAGAGAGCTACCTAATTTCACTGTGAAATCCTTGAACATTCCCACATACTTTTCATAGGCACTTGTTTCTGCCTATAATAAAGGAAACCATTCATATGTTATATTCCCCTTGCTGTCACCATCTTCAATGAATATCACCTCAGAGTGGCTAAATCACACAAAGTTCATAGCTGATGACATTTTCCCAAGCCACAGAGTAACCCCTGTTACCTACTTTTTAATAAGGAAACACAACACCTCTCTTTTACAGTTTTTTCTTATTTTACTTACCACTGGTTGAAATAGGACTGGCACGTAATGCTTACACCACATCAGCACTCCAAGTGTGTGTACCAGCACCTCCCCAGGTACTGCCACAGCACAAGTACCGTTTGTATTTACCTTTTCAAATTTGAATTCCGAAGCTTCAGATCTGCTGCTTCCTCTGTATTGCTGAAGATGGGATGCATTAATGAGCAACGGCCTATAGATCATTTCACTGCCAAGTTCCCAGTCTAAATCCTATCTAGGGCTGAATATGGCATGTGCAAGTACAGTCAGGAGTACAAAGGCTGTATGAGACCAACAGCCACTGAAGCTTTGGGACCAAGGTTAACAGAACTAGAAGCAGTGCTTGGTAGGATCTGGTGTAGAACTCGTTCTGGTTTGAACAGTATCAGTAAGAGAATCAGATGGCTAGAACAAACACATGGGGTGTACCTTGCACTCATCTGATGCTCAGCAGATGTATATAAAAAAGTGTCTTGTATGCTGGAAGGATAGAATAATGCTGCATCAGTGGAAATCTAGGAGGAGGATGTGCTTAATAAAGCAGGCCCTTTGCAGCTTCACAGCAATGACCCGAAACATCCTGGAGCATGAATTCATGCCTGGCAGAGGTAGACGAGGACTGCAGCTGAAGGTAGCTGTGAGCAAGGGATGATAAAAAGGGAAAGTTTCTTGCAAATTACACTTCACTGATCATGATCTTGTCCTCATTTTGCAAAACCGGAATCCTCTTAAGGTGGCTGGATGCTTTGCAGTACCACTCAGGCAAGATACTTTTCAAAATATTCTTAGTTGAGACAAGAGCTGGGCAATGATGAACAGGGCACAGCTGGGTTTCTGATCCCGTGGGCTGATCTGCTCTGGCTTTGCCTTGATCAAAAATATCATGAAGTAATGTATTCAGGAGGAGATAGACTGACAGGCACAGGATTTAATTAAACTAACTTCAAGTCAATTTTGAACTCCCAGCTTGCACCTACATGGCACAAAGGCACTGATTCAGGAAGGTAGAGAATCTGTCCAACTACAGTGGACATACTCACCCCAGTAATATTTCAGTGGAGTTCCCTCCCTTCTCCTCTTCTTTGTACTTATTGCTCACGATATTCACTCCTGGAAGCCAGGTTATTCAATAGGGAGCACGGAGCCAAAGTGAGGGCTACATGTGTGTATAATGCATGCACATAAGTGGATCTTCAAGGTTGTTTCTTCTGTTGTCTGTCTCAATTTGCAGGTTAATGTAAAATAGGCTTTCCCTACTTTTTAAGTAGTTTTTGCCATCCTCGATTCCTTTTGGAATTAACTTTGAAGTTACGGAAAATAATTTAATGAAAGCAGTATTACCAAAAATTAAATGGAGAACTTGAGGTCTGTTCAGAGGAAAATCCTTTCCATTTCTGCAGCATTTTTAACATTATCTGCACAACTTCACTTGTGTTATTTGCAGCAGGCTTATCGCTGAAGACTGGGGAGGTTTAGGTAAAGAAACAAACCACATCATAAAGAAATAAATCACTTCGCACACACTTCTTTAAAAAAATGGTGAAATCTCATGGTAGCAGAGTTTGAATTTCTCCTGTTCAGTTTTTGCTTCTGTTGTGGGTTTCATGATTGTGAGATTTCATCCTTTAAGACTTTCATGCGATTTTGTTTTGCATAAGCATATTTCATTTTACATTATGTGAACCCAATTCAGGCTTGGTGAGCTATGTGCCGTTCCCTTTGAAGTCACTGGGCTATTAACTCTCACAGAAATGAGTAGTAAAACTAGATTTTTGTCTTTATCTCTCAGAATGGGATCGCTGCATTGAAGAAAATAAATAATGAAGTCCAGGCAGAAATAATAATGAAATCACATAAGCAGTTCACATTCATTGATTTATTCCTTGGACATTAAAAGAGTCTGAACTCTGATTTTGGTGGTTCAGGTTTTCACAGTGTTTTGCATCAGTCTCATTACTGAAGCTTTGTGCACTTGCAGCAGAATTTGTATCTTAAAGGTTCTGAACAGAAATGAAGATAGCAATCTTTCCAGCTACTTGCAAGAATGGTCTTATGATCCCAGAAGTCAATTATTTGTTTACCTTTATATAGAGGATTTAATAGGAAAAATATACTTTAGTAATAAACCATCTCCTGTATTTCATGTGGATTTAGGAAAGCTAGTAATTAAAAGAAAAATGCATTTAATAATGTTACAGACTGTAAACTTCAGAATTGTCTCTTCTGAAGAACTATCGCTGCCACAATCATGCTCCAGGTTAGAAAGGCTCCTTAAAACCAGTTGTAGTTCCCAGAAGTGAGCAGCCACCCAGCCCTGCCACACAGCACAGCCACAGCATGCTCTTCTGCAGCCTCCAGCAGCCACTTGTGTGGCTCCCAGAAGGGTGTAGAGAAAAGATGAGCCCACAGATCCGTACTGGCATGTTCGCCCAGAAGTCCAAGGACATCTACTTACATGTTCTCTCCTCTGCTCCCTCATCTGAAGTACTCAGTGCCCCACAAAGAAAAGGGAATGAGGTGGGGGGAGGAAGAGAGGACTTCTTCACCTCCCAAGTACTCAGATCCTCAAATCCATACAGATGGTCCCACACCTTTTGGGTATGGTGTGATGATCCCCCCATACCTTTTCCACATTCAACAGCCTGCAGTGCCAATGAATCAATCTCCCCTTTGTAATTTCTAAAATCTGCAGCGCTCCCAAAATGTTTTACTAGAGAAAGTTGAAGGTAATATAGAATTAATAGAAGAAGTATTTCTAATAATATTTAGCATAACTAAATAATACAAGGAATCATTCCTATTCATACTGAATACAACCCAAACCTTTTAATTCACCTGAAGTTACTAAAATTTCTCTTTGTCCCAGAGCTCATAATTTTTCTGCCTTGAAGCCCAGTTTGGCTTTGGCGTGCTACAGACTCTGTAAAGCCAGACTGGGAGGGAATAAAAGATTAAGTCATCTTCCAATCAGCCATGCATCATAATTACTTTTAGTACTGCCATCTTCTGTAATTAATACAAACTGAAAATGAAGTTGCACACAATTCCTGCTGTGAGAGAGGAGAGCAACACTGATGTAATGCCTCCTGGAAGGATTACATTATGAGGAACCCATGTGGAAAGATGTCATAAATAATTTATTTTTCAAGAAAAAAAATGCTGTAAGATTCAGGGTAAAAATTTTTGTAGCTTTGGCTACTAACTATCTTCATACTCTCCTGCACTCTTATATAATTGCCCTTTGAAATGTTTTTTTACATGTTTTGAGATCATCACTGTAAATGCAGAGTTTCTTTGGCTTGAGACATACAGAGCAGAGGGGTGAGAGGTGCAGGGTGTGCCAGTGCCATTGTTCTTGTTCCTGAGGAAAAGGAAAGAGCAGTACCCTTAGGCACTTTTTCTCTAACATTATCAAGCTGTCTGTTGTGATTCACTGAGGAATAATTGCTCTGGGACGTTTCAAAACTAGTTTTTAAGTGAAGGATGCAAAATTACTTCTTACTGGAGATGCAATGAATCTAGCTGACACTTTAATATGTTTATTAAAAGGCATGTGAAGCAGGTGAAACAGTAATAAAAATCCATGCAGAGAAAGATCATGCATATCTGTGGGATGCTACCCAGTTAAAAGCATCTTTGAAAAATAAGTGAAGATTCATTGGTTTCTCCAAAGTTTTATTTCTGATTTATTACTGAGACATTTTTGAAAATTACTATCTTTGATAAAGTGACACAAGCTGAAGGGAAATATATACAAACCAATTTTAATTCTAACTTTAATCTCCATATGTCTGGAAAAGTGCTTGAAGAAACATTTTGATCTCTCTGCCTTTCAGCGAAGTGTAATCTGGTTTAGGTTTGAGTTTTGACCTAGTGCTGGTGCCTTCTCCACACCCTTTTCCTCAAACAAATGAATTACTCTCCCCTGTGGCTAGAAAACAGTAAAAAGAGCAGAGGTGCAATTTATTTTTATACGGCATCATGCATACAAAACCTTAGGAAGCACAATAATTGCAGCAAGGGAAAACATTGTAAAATGTAGCAGTATAAAATCAGAGGAGATATGGGGCTATAAACTAGGGAATGCTTTGGTAGGAGTAAGGCACAGCGTGGGGCACAGCCTGCAAGGCTGCAAGCAAAATAAACTGGAGCACTTTGGAGCTGTAATTTTCAAAGAGATGATGTGTTAATAAGGGAGGTGTATAACAGCCTGCAAAACGATTACATTTGTAGCTGGTGTGACAGCAGCAGTGAACCCTGTAATGGTGAAGAAGGTCCAAGGTTATGGCTCAGGCTAGTCTGAGGTCTAAGGAGAGCCACAACATGGAGGTCAGTGGGAGTAACTGTAACAACGTGCACAGATACCACCCCTTAGCCCCACTAAGGGACTTTGGGATGATTAAGGTATTTTTGTAGCTGATAGCAAGCCAAGAGTGGTCTTTCAAGAGAGGAATATAGACCTGAAACTATACTAATAGGGCTTCCAATAGTCCAGGTGGAAGGTGAAAGCATGTGCAGATGTGTAACTGGGAACTGGCAGAAGTGGTTTTATTAGGAGGCAGATTAATGGGGAATTGTGCAAAATGCAGCAACTAGGAGGGTAAAGACCAGTTTCCAGGTGAAGATGACTCCAGAATGGTAGGCTTTTCTTAAGATGTGGGAAGAAATGATGCAGAAAGGTGATGACAAGGGTGTGACTGTGGGGATTTCTCTTGCTAACTGTACTGTTCCTTTCTGGGTGCTGAACTCAGGGAAATTAACCTGTCCCAGCTTGCAGTGAGCTTAGTGTGGGAGAGAGAACAGACTTACCCAAAGAAGATTTCAAATTGTCTTGTGTCGGCAAGTGGTAATGAAAAGTGGAGGTGATAATAGATACTATGATAAGCAATCTGTCCAGGCGGAAGGAGATGAGAAAAAGACATTAAGACACAGACTAAATTTTCTGATCTACTGCAGCCACTTTGTACCATGCTAATGCAAATGAAATGGAGAATTAAACCTCCACTGTATGAAGCAGTCACTTTCAGAGAAGTTCAAAATTTCCTGAGGGACAAAAGCATATTTGAGTATGGCACTAGAGTTGTCAGCATGGACTTCAGAGTAATAGAAAATCAACCATATTCCTGTATGAATGATGAAAAATGGTGCACTTCTATCTGGAGCATTACACAGTGCCAGGAAGGCCCATTAGCTGGTGGAAATGCCCTTTGAGCAGCCTGAGAAAAGTCTCACAGTGAAGTTCTCATACCCAGAATAGGATGCGTCAGGATGTGCTGCTACATCAGGAAGCTGGAAGGACATAAGAATACCTCCCCTGTTGTCCTGCAGGTGCAGTATAATTTAGTTAGGATGCGGTGGTAACTTGAACTCGCCAGCATGGTGGCTTGCTTGGAGAGTGTTTTCACAGATCACCTCTTGGTGCTCTTCTGTCTTTGAAAGCAGTTGATAATAGGTAAAGGCAGGTTAACTGGTCCCTCATCTCTTGATATGGCAGCAACAGGGCACACAGGCAAACTGCAGTGTGATCCACTGTCAATGTGCTTCTGCAGATAAAGCTCACGTTGCAGCTGCAATCCCTCTATCAGCTGATAGCACCTGCTCCCTCAGCAGAAGACCTCCCAGTGCCAGAAATCTTTGGTAGCATTCATTGAGCTTAACCACCCAGTTAAGCTTTTTCGTCCTCTACTAGCTGAAGCATTTTGCTCACCTTTGGCAATTCCATTCCATCTTTTGCTTTGGACAAGACTGCAAGCAGCCAAACCAAAAACCTCCTCCAACATTGAAACAAGTGACTATAAGCTATATTTGAGCTGCAGATGGCAGGCTTATGTACTACACACTGCAGCTATAACTGCAGCAAAGAGCTCCCTCTGAGCTGCCAAGACTTTATGAAGTTGGTACCCACTACGAAATGGAGAGATCTGGTGTTGCATTCTGCTTCTGTGGACCCCGATTTTTATTCTGCACATACATGGCACTTTGTACACAATGTGCACATTTGCTGGAGAGTCAGGTGTCACAGCAATTTCAAAATCAGATTTTCTTCTGAATTTAGGAGATCTGTGTGCTCTGCCTTATGTGAGTGAAAGCTGGTGGGAATTCAAAGATACAGTTGCTCGTCCCTGGGGATTCTCTGTAAATGCTTGTCTTGGTGAGGTGGGTTGCTACAGCCATTATCCAGGGAAGTGGCACTTCAGATGGATCACCTCTGCAGACGTCAGCAGCACAATTGGATTAGGTAAACTGTCTGCACACCTGCTCATTTCACTAACAGGCTCCTGGCATTAAATGGTCCAGATGTGTCCTAAAATGTTCTTAATTACCATTAGACTCAGGTGCCAACTTGTGTTTCCAGGTGGAGAGGGCAGCGTGACCTGCAGCCCCCAGTGCAGAAATCAGCGGAGGAGCAGAGAACAGGGAGGACGTGGGGACAGCCAGCCAGGGCTATGTCATCTGGCACAATCCCCGACATTCAAAAGAAACATGTATAGACTCTAGGTCAAGAATGGCATCCAAAATATTTAACATCCCTTTTCGCAAGGTGGATGAACAACCTTCCTGTAAACAATTAACTGAAGGATGTTTTACTGTTGACAAACAGACCAATACTTCTTCTTGTTCTTCTCTTCTGTAGCTTTTCCCTTATTCCATTATGTTTCTAAAAATGCTTAGGTTACAAAAAATCTACAGTTTTCCTTTAATAGGAATGACATCTCTAACACAGATGGTACCCCTGTTTTCTGGATTGCTTTTTTTCCGCCAAAACACTTCTGCCCCCTGCTTCCCTTTTTTCTGTCAGACTTTCTACAAACTCTATTGCTCGCTTTCTCTCTTGGGGGCTGTCGTGGTTTCAGCCCAGCTGGTAGTAAAGCACCACGCAGCTGCTCGCTCACTCCCCCCCACCCCTGGCCTCCTTGGGATGAGGAGAAAATACAAAGGCAGGCTCGCGGGTTGAGACAAGGACTGGGAGGGATCACTCCCCACTTATGGTCATGGGCAAAGGACAGGCTCAACTTGGGGAAGAAACAAAAGCAATTTAAATTACTAAAAATCAAATCAAAACAATGATATTAGGAAGGAAAACCAAACCTCAGAACACCTTCCCCAAAACCCTCCCGCCTTCCCGGCTCAACTCCACTCCTGGTTCTCTCTCCCTCCTCCCCCCGGCGGCACAGGGGAACAGGAGATGGGGGTTGCAGTCAGCTTGCCATACATTGTCTCTGCCGCTCCTTGCTCCTCAGTGGGAGATTTCCTCACTCG
>VYZV01009716.1:40091-52226 GCA_013401275.1 Pandion haliaetus | reverse complement strand
AATTATATTTTCAGTAAGTTTACCTGTCTGGATAATGAATTTGTGATATACACATGGCAAGAAAACAGACCAAGAGCACTGTCAGAGAGCTTTTATCTTTCTCAAGAGTTCTATCTAGTGAAAATACTTGCCTCATGAGGACATTGAATGAATCAAAAATTGGACTTCAGTACTCTCTGTCCTTCCTAAAGGAGGTAAAATTTTCTAAAATTATTTCTAATTTCTCCATTTCATTTCGAAAACCCACAGGAGGATAATATAGAGAAAAGGTAATAGGGCTACCTTGATTTACAGTTTGGTACAAAGAGTCAGTGATTGTTTACCAAATGCATGTTCTAACTAGTGATGTGAAAGTTCATTCAAACTTACTCAAATGAAGCTGTGAGACGATCAGTGGAAAATAAACTTTCAATAAACACAAGCAAGGCTCCCTTCCTTAACTTTGTTGACCTTAAATTAGACTATTAATGTAGCTTTTGTATATGAATGTCAAATTAAAAAATTATGCACTCTTTGCTAATATTTAGGAGGAATAAGAATGCTTTTAAAAGTTCCTAAGGAAGTAAGGTGTCTATTTAAAATCCAGTCCTTCACTTTGTTTAAGTACCTTTCCCAAGATGAAATTATTATTCTTGACCTAATTGTTCTTGAACACTACGTCACGGGCTATTTAAGAGTACCCCCTGTTTCTAATCATTATGACAAAATAAAACGGAGATTCAGAGCAATATACCAGTTTTCACTCTGAGTTGCTTTCACAATTTTTCTTAAACCAAATGAAACACAGAAACTTATTTGCCCAGTGATTTCTTTGTATATGTCCATAGAAGAAGTCTTTCCTCCAAATCTAATCTACAATAGCAAGCATTGCTGTGTACGCGTAGCTCAGTTTTCTAACCCTCCAGAATGACGTGAGGTCATATGAAACAGTAAAGCAATTTACATGTATGTACATATACAGTACATGATAAGTAAATAAAAAAGAGCATTTAATCTCATGTACTAGGCAAGAACCTATAAAAATCCATGGTACCAGGAGGCTAGCCATAGGGAATCCTAATCGGAGCGGACAGGAGCTTTCCTTCTGCAGAAAATGCAGCGATTATGGCTTGCCATGTTTGGAACTGTCAAGTGTTTTTCTTGTCCACTCTTCTTAAGATCTTCTTAAAGTATGTACATGATGAAGGTGAGCAGGACCTTACATTGATCCTGATCTGGTATAAATCCACATACTTCAAATCAAGATAATGAAGCTATGCTGATTCACATTGGTAAAGAATCTTATCTTTTATTTTTAGGCAAAAAGCTTCTTACCATGATTAGGGCTAAGTTGTCAATCTAGTAATCTAGTTGATGAGTTTTTGCTCTGCAAGGTGTTAATGGCGAGGGTAGCTCATATCAGGGAAGACTGTCTTATATGTGCAAGGTTGATGTTACAGCTCCTGAGAATCTGGCCAATAATTACACTTTGTTTATACCATAATGTTTCTAAAATCATAGCTGAAGAGTAGAATATATATTTGTGAATCTGTGTTTTAAGGTCAGGAATAGGAAATACAGACTGCATGACTATTTGGGCCATTTGCTTCCTCTTAGGAACAAGCAATTCAATTAAAATCTCTCTACCTCTACCTCCAATCCTACATTCTCTTTCATGTTTAAATTTTAGATTGTCTTTTACTATCTTGTCTTACTGGAGAAAGCCCAGCTTACAAGTGAAAACCATTATCTGCTACAGGCACAAAGGGATGCTCCAATATACAACAAGCAATATTTAGAAAGAGACTTTATAAGCAGTGTATTTCTGCTAATGAAACTCATGGAGAGATTCAGAACTGCATCTTCTGAAACAAGCTGTAAGTAAACCAACAGTGAGAGTATAATTGAAATAAAATTTTGACTCCCTAAAGCTCAGCTATTGTAAATTAACCCAAACATTGAAAATTAAATAGGTCTAAGACAGGAAATACCTACAAAGAACAATGTATTTCTGGAGCTAGTACAGTTATTTGCAAAACTTAGTTGTAACTCTCAGGAAAGTAAAAATTAAAATAAAGGATGCATATTTTAAAGTATTTTCTATTTGAATAAATGATATGGCTATTTCCTGCTGTATTTGAGTAGCTCTGCTGGTAATGTTAGAAAACATAACTTCCCATACATAATTGACCACAAACTGGCAATGGTAGCTGCTTTAGCACCAGTACAGGTTGCCCATTTATGTCAATAACATCTTCTTAATTTTGATTAGACCTTCTTATACACTTGTAAAACTCACTTTTAGTGAGGAACATTTTCCTGTATATAGGAAAATTGCCAGCTTGACCTCCGAACATATACTATCCTAATAAATTCTTTTTAATACTTTCAAAGACTTAGTAAAAAGTTGTTTTCTGATTGTTAGGATTCTGAAGAATAAACCCTAAAACCGAATTTTGACATGCATAAAACTTTTGCATGGTGATCCATTACAGTAATGCAATATCATTTAGGGTTTTTTATGAACTGTGTTGCAGAAGCCATTTACAGAAAGATTGGAGAGCAGACTTTTATTACCCTTTACAAAAGATGTCATTTATCAAATGGACAATGACACATATATCCACGAAATCTTAAGATAATTTAATGGTTTACACATACATAGTTTGCAAAGGACATGGCTGTATCACTCTGCTTTGAACAAATTAAGGGTTTTTTGAAGAACAAGATTTTAGAAGTTTCTAAAAGCTGTTTCAAAGCATTAAAACTTCTATTTTTGATCTCATTCTGGAGAAAAAAAAACCCAAACCCTAGCAAAATAGTTTTCTTTACAGGATAGCAAGGCAATACAGATGAGAGGTGTAATTTTCAAACATAAATGCCTGAAAACAGTCATTTAAAAACATGGCCTGCAATTAAGTGTGTCCACTTACCCCTGAGAAATCACACCTAACACTGGGCAATGATATTTCAAAATACTGACTTCACCATTAGTCTCTTGTATCTTTAAAAATTGCTTTTCAGAAGAATACAAGGCCATGTTTAAAGATTCAGTCTTGCTGTGTAAAACAGTGGAACTGATTAGCCTTGCTAAACCCTACAGTAGAAAATGGGAGAATCAGGGGTTCCATAATTTATTATGTCATCTTGGATAATGTTACCATTTATTAATTGTTGATAATTTATGACTGCATAAATAATATTGACCAAATGGTTAGCAGAATGTTTAGGGCCACAGTCCAAACAGACCAGTGGTGGCCTACCATTTGCAGTCAGTCCGTCTTCCTCAGCAGTGCCAGGTGAGAAACATAAACTGGGACTTCCCTGTCCTGGGGACTGAATGGATGCCCATGACTCACTTAGTGCTTCACAGAGCACTTATTGAACTGCACATGCTGCACGTGCTTCTGCCCCAGAGCTCCTTCCAATTTTTACATGCAGTACAGTGATGATGCTCAGCAAATACTTAGCAATAATCAGAAAGCAGTCCTGGCCAGCTGACTCCAGACCAACCCCTTTGACCCATAGCTATTCTTCCTTTGCATTTTCAAGCTCCAGAAAGGTACTGCTCAGAGTATGACTGATGCAGTTCCTACATAGAATACCACCATTACGTCTCGATTTCAGGAAAAGTGCTGTGCTTTAGAGTCCAGAGATACACAATGTCTTCCCTTGCAAAATCTGTGGTTGTAGCTCTGTGCATTTTACAAGTTCTCAGTATTTATTTGAGCTTTACATATCTAACACAGAAAGAACTTTTTTTACTGTCATCCCTATTACACATAAGTGTTCCTGGAGACATTTTTGAAAGCTATTTCTAGCAAAGGACTGAAGACATGTCTGTCTATGACAGTCCTGCATGAACAACAAAAATTCTTACGAAACCGTTAAAATGGAATTTTTAATTTTTTGTTGTAAGACTATTGTTATTATAAAGGCATATAAAAAGACTGAGTCATCAGCACCTGGGATTTATGAATTAAATCCATATTCTATAATGGCAGAAAGAGCATTTTGGTAATTATAGATGAGTTTACTGAGTGCAATATTCAAAGGGACATACTAATCAAGCAGTAAGAAAATATATGAAGAACTTAATCTTCTCTCAAACTCCAAAAAGAGTTTAACTTTTTCTCCACCTGCATATAATATCTTAAAGGTTGAATTCCAGAGCTTTATTTTAGTCCTTCCATGAAGAGTGATCCACAGACTGGAGTTCTGTTTCTCCATGTTGTACTACAGAGGACTCAAATCTGAAGTAGAAGAACATTTCCTAACTACCTGTGGATGCATGGCTATCAGTTTCCAAAAAAGTCAAAGTTACACACACAAATTATTCTACCAGTATTCCTCTGTAACTACCGGCCCAAACTTCCAGTTTTGCTTTCCAAAAATGTTTCAGAGCCCTGGTGAATCATCCCACTAAACTATTTCCAGTCATACCAACCAAATGACACTGTCTGGTGTTCTAGAAGTGCTTATGCAAATGCTTAAGAATTTCCACCAACTTGTGATGTCCTTCAGCTTTACTCTGAGCAATTCTAAATAACAGAGGGTTGCCTGTGAGCAGCTTATTCAGGAACACAGCTCATCTAAAGAAATCTACTGAAATACTCTGAAACACTAGTATAGATTTTTCTTTGTGTAAGAACATATATTTAGACTACTTAAACACTGCACCAGGTTAACAACTATGAATATTTCTGCATTGTTAAAAGGACCACTTTTTCTTCTTGTTTGTTTTCTTCTGTGGTTACCTATCTTAGTTTGCAGCATGGTGATGTTCCCACTTCCCTGCTCATGAACAGTAAAATGAGCTTAATACAATGAGCTCCTTTGAGCAACAGGAATACTGGATATAGCATACAATGCAAGAGTTATCAATAACTCATCCAAAAAGGACTCATCCAAAAAACAGGAAGAGTGCAAGAA
Organism: Pandion haliaetus; assembly: GCA_013401275.1. Lineage (NCBI taxonomy): Eukaryota > Metazoa > Chordata > Aves > Accipitriformes > Pandionidae > Pandion > Pandion haliaetus. Next base: position 47,315 of record VYZV01009716.1, on the reverse strand, counting down.
AATACAAGGATATTCTATGCTCCTTTCATGCTGTGTATGCATATGTTTGTGTACCTATGTTCAATTTCTTCCTCCCTTCTTTTGAACTGTGGAAAGAAGGGTCATGAAAGGAACACATTTATCATATGATAATCTAGCCTCCAATTTACAAATTAACATAAATCAGAAGCTTACACTGAAAACAATGCTGCAAGACTAAACCAAAAACTTAGAAAAAAAGGAAATGATTTCTCATCAGGGCTGCTATCCATCCTAGTTTTTTTCCAGGTATGTTCTGCATACCTGTCTGAACTTTTATCCAGACAGGCTTTAATAATTCTGCGTGTTTTCCAGATACACATAAAATCTAACCTAGCTGATGCTTCCAATGGGATGTCCCATACAACCTGCTTTGGATTTATTACAGATGTGTACTACACAGACGATAAGCAACTACACAGCCAGTTTCATGCATCCAGGGAGTAAAGAGACCTTCCACTGTAAATTAAATCTTTACATGCTCCATAGTTTGGTGCATCCTGAAAGTAATGAACTTACTGACCACGCTCAGGGCAACTACAGTTTGTGTATGTAGATGCCTGACACAGATGAATATATGTTTCTGGAAATGTCAGATGGAAATATGAGACCCCTTCCTCCACTGAGTGAACTCTGAGTTTACTGTCTCCTAGTGTTTCCATGTTTTCTTCTTTACCTACTTTTCCCAGCAATCCATTCAGCCCATTCATCCAAAGACAGCTCAGGAACAAGCATGTTCATTCAAGGCTAGGCTAATCTTGCATCTCAGGAGAACACTCATTCAGTCACATTAATAGGTCTGGGTTATTCTTTGTCTGCTATGTAACAGGTTTAAAAAATAGAAAAGTTTGAATTTCACATTTCTAAAAAACAGAATATGTATTATAGGAAAAAAAAAGTAGTTTCACTTTTCTGGTGAGCTAAGGAGTGTGTATTCTAGCACATAAATAACTATGGCAGCAATTAAAATAAAATAGTCTCTATCATCCCCCCTCCAACACATTTACCAGGCTGAAGAATTCTTTAATCTCTCTCTACATGGATACAATCTACAAGCATATTAGTTTCAAACACCAAGTCTTACTGCCACAAATAGATCTGCCCAAGTATAAAGTAAAAAGAAAAAATCCCAGAGAAACAACTCTTCCTGTCCTAAGGAAGGATAAACTATATTTGAAACATTATTGATACATGTTGGTCTAACATGTTTTAAAGACATCCATTAAGAAAGTTGGCATTTCTTAACCAGGCAACCTATTCCAGTCCTTTAACAATCCTATTATAATTTTCCCTAATGACTAGCCTAAATTTTTTTAGCTATAGTACAAATTCATTGCTTCTTGTTCTACTTTCCTTAAAACTGAAATTTAGTGAGATACAGATGGGCCAGAATACATGTCACTGAATAGAAATATATTTCAGGGGGTTTATTTAATTATTATTTAAAGAGAGATTCTGTCAGGTCATTTATAATGAGAACCCAAGTTTAAGAGAAATACCTTAATAAGAAATTTATGTACAGATATGCTATCATGGGATAGTACTATTTTCTTCTTTTTTTAAATGATTTAATGAGAAGAAAGGCTAATTTTATATCTTATTTTGCGGTGTGCCAGCTATAACTATAGCTCACCCTTTTCACAGTGCTGTTAACTGGCAAGAGTTTACTGTACCACACACTACATTCTCACATACAGCTGTTGAGCAACACTGAAATAATTTTTTAGACCATTAGGTGCATTCCCCACCTAAAAGACTGAGATGCTGATAATAATGCAGAGATAATTCAAACAAGTACACACAAGTGCAAACCTGTCAAATGGCAAAACACTGCAATGATAACGGGTTTTCAGTTATCACTTTTAATCCTCTACTTGAATGCAATGTTTGTGCTTGGTATATATTTCTCCTGTGCAGCTGGCATATTCTTGCCCCACAATAACAGATTTTTTGCAGAGGCAAAAGATCGTTATCAAATTCTGGTTAAATAAACTGACTTCATCAAGGAATTCTGGAGGGAAGGGAAGAAGGAGTCACCACATTTTTGAAAGCTAAATTATATGGTTTCTCTGGTATAAACCATATGAATAAGTTTACATGTATAAATGAATAAGGAACTCAACTAGAAATGACAATCATTTGTTTCATGCACAATAATGGCTTTGTGCCATTACCTTGATTCACGCCTGCAGTGATTCAAAACATGTAAAGGAAATACAATATCTTGAAATTTACACATATGAAAAAACAAAGCAGCAGAGCTCAACGTTGGATATGTCTGAGATGAGTAGTAAGAAATGCCCAAAGGCATAACTCCTCTGAAGCGTTCTCAGAGAAAGTACCTACTCAGGTCTTTAAAACTGAGGGAATTACAGATTCATCCAAATTTCTGCAGACTTTCATAATTCATGTACAAAACATCATAATCATTATTTTGCAATAGATACCACCGCAAGTGAAATACTGAAAATGTTATGCAGAAGCCTTAGAGACTTCCAAAACAATCCTTCAAATGTGTAAATTTAAAAAAAATTAAATAGTTTTGAATTACTGTAGCCATAACACCCTTGTTTGGTACTATGGTTTCCGCTGCCTGGCAGAAAAGGACCTGGGGGTGCTGGTTGACAACTGACTAAATATGAGCCAGCAGTGTGCCCAGGTGGCCAAGAAGGCCAGCGGCATCCTGGCCTGTATCAGAAACAGTGTGGCCAGCAGGAGCAGGGAAGTGATCTTCCCCCTGTACTCGGCACTGGTGAGGCCGCACCTTGAGTACTGTGTTCAGTTTTGGGCCCCTCACTGCAGGAAAGACATTGAGGCGCTGGACCGTGTCCAGAGAAGGGCAACGAAGCTGGTGAGGGGCCTGGAGCACAAGTCTGATGAGGAGCAGCTGAGGGAACTGGGGTTGTTTAGCCTGGAGAAAAGGAGGCTGAGGGGAGACTTTCTTGCTCTCTACAACTACCTGACAGGAGAGAAAAAACGGGTTTGTCTCTTCTCCCAGGTAAAAACTGATAGGACAAGAGGAAACGTTGTGCCATGGAATGTTTAGATTGGGTATTAGGAAAACTTTCTTCACTGAAAGGGTTGTCAGGCATTGGAACAGGCTGCCCAGGGAAGTGGTTGAGTCACCATCCCTGGAGGTATTTAACAGACGTGTAGATGTGGCACTTAGGGACATGGTTTAGTGGTGGACTTGGCAGTGTTAGGTTTACGGTTGTACTCAATGATCTTAAAGTTTTTTTCCACCTAAATGATTCTATGTATATTTCCATTTTATTAAACTCTGCTATTTACAAGAAGCACAGCTAAACGGTGCTACAAAAGAACGATGCTACAGTTGGGTGTCAGTTCAACACTGCAGTTCCTAAGCTTGTCTTGCATCCATCACATCGTTTTACTATTCTTTCTAAGCCTCGCATTTAGATCATACAATTTTGAACCACAACAGAACTTGGTTACAATTTCAGCATAATCCTCCACATCCAGTAGATTAGTTCTGTCCAGTTTGAAAGTATTCTTTATTTTCCAAAAAAAAGATGATCTACTTATTGTAGGAAATAAGCAAAGGAACTGCAATTTGTCTCAACACACGGGACAAAATATCCCCCTTCTCCACAACGGTTTGTGCTCTGAACTGGCAGGCTGATACTGCGCATCTTAAAAGTGAAAACACTTCAGTTACAAATATTTTCAATTACAATTTTACATTGACTAGGTTGAGAAAATGTAAAATGCTATAAAAATTTCTGAAAACTAAAATAAGCAGTGAAGTTGCTCATTTTGACCAGACAGATTATTCCTACTAAGTAATTGTTTTTTCATTTGTGGGTTCACATATCATTTGTCAGGCATTTTATCTTTCCTGATTTCATGTATTGTCTTACATGAAATTGGGAAAGATAAAATCCTGATGAATAAATCTGAAGAAATGTATTTAAAACCTCTGAGTCAAGGAGGAAAAAAGTAGGAAACAAAGTCAGCCAGCCAGGGATGTTCTACACTGAATTGGCATTATACAGGAACAAAGACTTTATTGTTATTGTCTATAACAATTTATCCATAAAATGTTTCAAAAAATAATGGCCTATTTCTAGGGAATAGGTTAAAGTTAAAAAGCTTAAAGTTAAAAAGAAAAAAAAAAACCCATGAAATTCTAAAATGTCCAGACTTATGCTTTGTATAGTATGTGCTGCAATAAAATTTCTGGCAATTTATTAAAGGGAAAGGACAGCCTTAACCAGTGAAGTTTTATGTTCATCTTTGATGCAAATGTGTATGAATTGTGCATCACGTTACTATAATGTATTTAAAATCTGATGGGCAACAACTCATATGATATATGACAAATATATATTTTTAAGTCATAGGTTTCTGTTGATAATGTTCAGTTACAAATCCCACTTTTTTGTTAAAATATATCATACTTTGGTGCCCCATAGTTCTAAATTTACTTTTTCAAAGAGAAGGTGTTGCTACTTTCAGATATGATCTCCAACTTGTTTTGCATTTGAACAGATGTTCATGTGAAATATGTTCTTATTTCTCAATAGCTTTTCACAACTATGACCATAGTTTTCCCTTAGGAAATAAGAAATTAATTCCTGTTCCTTAAATGATAATCGCAAAATACAAATGGAGCTGCCTTCTATTCTGTCCAATTTAATTATTGTCTCTCAGTAGAAAAACTGAAGTTTGTTCCCCGACATGGAGGCGATTCAATCTCCCTTTCTATTAAAACCTTCAAATTTGTTGTCACCTATGGAAGCATGTTTGCATGTTGTTATTAACTAGATACATTGTAAGTTGTGAAAACATATTTCTTGCTAAAACACAGTATCACCTACAGTTATTTACTCCTTGCGAGTACTTCAGTTACTGATACTATTCTTTCATGGACACTGAAAGAACATGGAAAAAAAGTGTGTGACTATGACTCTTGACATTATTTCTGACATACCTCAAGTACATTTTGAAATTTTTTTTCTTTGTCTGTAGAAGTTTGAAATAGCAAAATATTCCCCCATTCACAGTCAGGATGAAAGTAAGAACCTCAGGAATCTTTACGCAAAAAGATTCTAAAAGTCACTAATACTGAAGACGTTTATTTTAGTAATGCTAAGTTCCTTTATTTTGAGTTGAATTCCCACTTATAAATATAAAAATAAAATGTATTTCAAAAACCTTTTTAAAGAAATAAAATGGACTCATGTGTATGAAGTGTTCTAATTTCAGTTATGCAGGCTTTTCCAACAAGAATATATTTTCTAACAGAATCATTGTCGGCTGTCATGGAAAACTGTGTACGTTCAAAAGCATGACGGGCATTTTTTTCAGTCACAAAATTTGTATTTTTATATCTTGATGACTTTGCGAGAAAAACATGCATGCGTGTAACTAAAATTCTTGAGTATTGCAATTTCCTGCCAGAGGTGACTGTTGGCAGCTTTACAGTAGTTTTTATAGCTAGTACAGAATATAGCATGCTGGCTTGAAAAACTGTTCAATCATCATCCTTGTCTTTCAGGCTGGCTGCCTAGAAGGTGGTAGATTAACTTTATATTGTTAAAATTATTTTTTGTTAAAAGCCTTTCATAGTATAGCCCCTAGCTATCTGTCAGACTTCCTTCTTGAGTCTTGTCCTGAGAAGTGACTATGCTTATATAAACTTGCCCTTTACAGATCATAGCTGTCTCCTACTTTAAAACAATAGGTGATTTTATCTGTGCTGCCACATTTGCTTAGATTTATCACTCCTACCACTTCCATTTCCACTCACCCTTCCCCATCTTATAATAATTTTCCTTACTGACCACAGTATTTCTTAATAAGCCTCTGACACTGAAGTGTCCTGATTGCCAGTTTTGCTTAGCTTGTAAACTTTTTGGTAAAACAGTAGAATCACAGAATGGTTTGAGTTGGAAGGGACCTTTAAAGGTCATCTAGTCCAACCCCCCTTGCAATAAGCAGAGACATCTTCAACTAGATCCGGTTGCTCAAAGCCCCGTCCAACCTGACCTGGAATGTTTTCAGGGATGAGGGATCTACCACCTACCTCTCTGGGCAACCTGAGCCAGTGTTTCACCACCCTCAAAAAAAAATAATTTCTTCCTTATACCTAGTCTGAATCTACTCTCTTTTACTTTAAAACTGTTAGCCCTTGTCTTATTGCAACAGGCTCTGCTAAAATGTCTGTCCCCATCTTTTTTATAAACCCCCTTAAGTACTGAAAAGACACAGTAAGGTCTTCCTGGAGCCTTCTCTTCTCCAAGCTGAACAACCCCAACTCTCTCAGTCTGTCTTCATAGCAGAGGTGTTCCATCCCTCTGATCATTTTTGTGGCCCTCCTCTGGACCCGCTCCAACAGGTCCATGTCTTTCTTGTGCTGAGGACCCCAGAGCTGGATGCAGTACTGCAGGTGGGTCTCACAAGAGCAGAGGGTCAGAATCCCCTCCCTCAACCTGCTGGCCCCACTGCTTTTGGTGCAGCCCAGGATAGGGTTGGCCTTCTGGGCTGTGAGCGCACATTGCTGGCTCACATCCAGCTTTTCATCCACCAGTACACCCAAGTAGAGATGAGTTGTCAATAAAAAGTATTTTTCTTACTAAAGATCAGATAAAATAAAAATTTCATTGGAACACACAATATTAGAGAAATATCAATATATAACCAGAACTTCGTTTTGCAGCTAGATCCTGTTACTGTCTCTGATGACAAATACACTTTAAAGCCAGAGGTGCAAGACACCGCTAAAACCAAAGTTTGTGCAATACACTTCACAGTGACTCTATCAGGAATAAATTCAGTGTAAGTGCACATACTTACAGCTATGTACGTATGGAAAGAATGAAACAAAATAAAAATTCAAGGACTGCATAAGCTTACTGTGGAACTGGCCATGAAGTGCATTACAAATGCAGAAGACGACTCTTCTTTGATCAACTTAAATACAGTTTCTGGAAACTAAACCATGTACAGGCTTGAAGTGGGAGGGAACAGACTTGCAAAGCCATCTTATCTTGATTATTCCATTATATAATGATTAGTTTCAGCAACATTTGGCTTTATTTTAACTTTCCTTGCTAATGTATGTGTAGTTGGTAGGAACTGTCACGATTTTTTTTTTCTTTTATTTTTTAATAGTTATTGCCCCATGTTATTTATTACAATCTGGAGGAACACTAACAAGGAAATTAATGTTCCCTCCCCCCC
>VYZV01009716.1:0-23642 GCA_013401275.1 Pandion haliaetus | reverse complement strand
CGCTGAAGCAGTTTGCTCCTGAAGGACTGCACACCATGGAAGGGACCCACATTGGAGAAGTTCATGGAGGACTGTCTCCCATGGGAGGGACCCCACGCTGGAGCAGGGGATGAGTGTGATGAGTCCTGCCCCTGAGGAGGATGAAGTGGCAGAAACAACGTGTGATGAAGTGACCTTAACCCCCATTCTCTGTCCCCCTGCACCAGTGGGAGGGTAGGTAGAGAATCCAGGGGTAAAGCTGCACCTGGGAAGAAGGGAGGGGTGGAGGGAAGGTGTTTTGAGATCTGGTTTTATTTCTCATTACCCTACTCTTCTTGATTGGCAATAAATTAAGTTCATTTCCCCCAAGTCGAGTCTGTTTTGCCCGTGACGGTTATTGTCTAAGTGATCTCTCCCTGTCCTTATCTCAACCCAGGAGCCCTTTGTTATATTTTCTCTCCCCTGTGCAGCTGAGAGGGGAGTGATAGAATGGGTTTGGTGGGCACCTGGCACCCACCCAGGGTCAACCCACTACACCCATGATAGTGTTTCATCTCCTATTTTTAATGAAGGCAGAAAATTCTAAGTATAATGTATAAGAAAATATCTTTCTCCTTTTCCTGGAAAGATATCAGGACTCTGTATATGTTTGAAGTGCAGGAGTTCACATGTGTTATGCTCCAGATTGTAACGGTTATAATAATCTTGTTGCATTATCTTAGTCCATTTCACATACGTTAGAGCATTAGCTGATGTAGACACATGCTAGTATTAAAACTAAGCAGCCATACAACTATTTACAAGATCAGGGCTTTATCTTGGAGTTGCAGAAATTAATATACACAAACAATAACAAAATGGAAAAATCTACATCTAGCAGTTCAAATAGGTCTAGATTATGAAAGTCATGAACTATGATTGTGTATTACTAACAATCAGAGCTATTGTTGAATGTATTTGTTGATTTATTTTATCATGCTGAGTATAATTATAAACACACAATCTCATTTGAGAGAGTAGCTCCACATAGAGATTTCATGGTGGATATTATAATCGCATTATACTGTATTGCACAGAATGACTGGAGATATAAACAGGAAAGTTAACTGAAGCTGGGATCCAAGATATTACAATATACCAATAATTCAAGCATTTATTCTTCATATATACTGCAATTTTATTCTGATAAACCAAAACATTTCTTTAGTTTTAAGATCCTAGTATAAAGAAAGGATCTTAAATCTCTGTATGAGATCGTCCTGTGTGCCTTCATAACTCCAGCAGTCTTTTTGACACTGAAAAAAAGAGTAATTTTCCTGAATGCCTAAATGCAGCTCTAGTTCAGATACACACAGGCAACTGTTACTTTCATTTAACTGCAGGCAAAAAAAGCATTCCTTTACATGGTACAAATACTTTCAAAATCAAGATACTGCAGAAAAAACAGTTTCTATTTCAGCATGAGCATCATTTAGCTTGTTTTGCTGGCATGCAATGAACACTGCACCTCATCTTTCCAGAAATATGAAGACAGGGGAAGCAGCGTGTAATGTAATTCGAAAGTTCATCATGTGCCAATGAAGAGCACAGACTTGTAAGTTTATAGACTTATAAAGTATTACACAGAAACAGCTAGTTTTTCCACAGACATCCACTTTTGATCTATCTGTTCTATTATTATAGAAGACATTAGAAAAAACAAATTAATATTTAGATCTTGAAGTTATTTAAGAAATATAAAAAGAACTTATCTAAGAGGTGTAGAACAACGAGCTGATCGGGCCCAGTCAGCATGGGTTTATGAAAGGAAGGTACTGCTTCACTAACCTGATCTCCTTCTATGACAAGGTGACCCATTTAGTGGATGAGGGAAAGGCTGTGGATGTTTTCTACATCCTTTAGTAAAGCCTTTGATGCCGTTTCACACAGCTTTTTCCTGGAGAAACTGGCTGCTCACGGCTTGGATGGACATACTCTTCACTGGGTAAAAAACTGGCTGCATGGACGAGTCCAGAGGGTTGTGGTGAATGGAGTTAAAACCAGTTGGCAGCCAGTCACAAGTGGTGTTCCCCAGGGCTCAGTACTGGGGACGGTTCTCTTCAATATCTTTATCAATAANGCTTGGGGAAGAGTGGCTGGAAAGCTGCCTGGCAGAAAAGGCCCTGGGGGTGCTGGTTGACAGTCGGCTAATTATGAGCCAGCAGTGCGCCCAGGTGGCCAAGAAGGCCAACGGCATCCTGGCCTGTATCAGAAACAGTGTGGCCAGCAGGAGCAGGGAAGTGATAGTCCCCCTGTACTCGGCACTGGTGAGGCCGCACCTTGAGTACTGTGTTCAGTTTTGGGCCCCTCACTACAGGAAAGACATTGAGGCGCTGGACTGTGTCCAGAGAAGGGCAACGAAGCTGGTGAGGGGCCTGGAGCACAAGTCTTCTGAGGAGTGGCTGAGGGAACTGGGGTTGTTTAGCCTGGAGGAAAGGAGTCTGAGGGGAGACCTTATCGCTCTCTACAACTACCTGAAAGGAGGTTGTAGTGAGGAGGGTGCTGGTCTCTTCTGTCAGGTGGCTGGTGATAGGACGAGAGGAAATGGCCTCAATTTGCAGCAGGAGAGGTTTAATTTGGATATTAGGAAAACTTTCTTTACTGAAAGGGTTGTCAGGCATTGGAACAGGCTGCCTAGGGAAGTGGTTGAGTCACCATCCATGGAGGTATTTAGAAGACGTGTAGTCATGGCGCTTAGGGACATGGTTTAGTGGTGGACTTGGCAGTGTTGGGTTAACGGCTGGACTTGGTGATCTTAAAGGTCTTTTCCAATCTAAATGATTCTATAATTCTAAACTAGTGTCCTTCCTGTTTTTTTCTTTCTTTGACAGTGGCAGGAGAGATCCTTTGAGCGTCTTCGGCTTTGATCATACTGGGCAGAGTTTGTCAATTGCTTAGATTTATTTCCCAGTTTTCCAGAGCTGAGCCACTGTAGTTTCTCAGTCATGTCATCCATAAAGGCCTCCAAGAACAGCCTTTTGTAGATCTCTCAATAGTAAGGCTCTGGAGCTCAAAATTACTAAATGTCTGTAAAAAACTAAGTCTGAGACTCACTATTTACTCCTTCCTGGTCAAAAAGGTGGTAACAATTATGGTACTGTTGTATTTCCCTTATACAGCTTTAGCACAATGACTTAGCACTTACATTTAGCCCTGTTTAACATGGCTGGAGCCCACTCAGGAAATCTAGTGACAATCTTTTTAGAAGTGCTTTTGGACACATGCAAATGGTGGTTCTTCAGAGGCTCATAACTCTGTCAAACCTTCATGTAATCTCACTATGAAAACAAAATCTTCCTTTTTAGCTCCAGAAATACCTTCCTCCCAATTGCCACACTCTGACTTCAAACCAGAAGTGGTTACAAAATGTGAAAAATAATACTAAAGAAATAATTTCTTTCACTTGTCACATTCTTACAAACTGCTTTTTCTGAACTAACATAATCACCAGACATAACAACAGTTACATAACAGATCATTTCAGCTTAAATAATAAAATCTGGCAAAGTCTATATGCTTTATAATGGAAATTATTACTAAACTTTAACTACAGTCATTGCTATTAGCTCTGCATAGAATATACTAAAAAAAGCCGAACTCCCGAAAGTTAGTTTTTTCTTCCAGTTAGCAGAATTTGTGCTGTACAAAATTAATTCAGAGTTATCAGCAGTCTAACCTACCACCTGCCAATTGCAATTTCTAACTTCTAACGTGTTACTTCTTATGTTGTGTTCTCAGTACTAAACCCACATTTCCAACAATCAGAATAGCAAAATGAGATTAGTATATACTACTCTATAAAGAGTTGCTGCAATCATGAAACATAAACTGTCAATATATATGGAAATGGATTATCTAAACTGACAAGTAGCAAAACCAATATATTCAAAAGACAAAATGAGTTTGGCTGAAAATTTTCAGTAGAAATTGTTTGTCAAAGATAAAAGCTGTTTCCTCATACACAAGGGGGTTTGTGCGTCTTCTGTTGGGAGGAGCAAGCAGTTGAGCAGGAAAAGTTCTTCCTCCTCATTTTTCCACTAGACAGGAATACCTTAACTAACACTAAACTATCTAAAAAACATTGTGACTACTACAGAGATTCTTGCAAACCAGAGGTTTGATGTTGAATCAGCAGTGCCTCCTTTCATTATTTCCTAATTGAAACTTTATACTTACTAAACACATTACTGACAATTTTGTCTTGATTCAGAAAACCAATAAAAATTTCATTTTTCACTATTTCTTGTGAGATGGTTATTCAAAGTTTCCTTAGCACTAATTGGTTATTTTCAGTTAAAACTATAAGGATAATAAAAAAACTCCATAATGACCCTTTAAATATGTTATCGTGTGGTATTTTAAAAGAGATTGGAAAAAATACAGATTTTTTAAAAATTTGTTTCTACTTCAAATAGACTTGATTTTTTTTTCTATCTGTTGGCCTTTCTAATGGGAAAAAGAAGACAGCTTAAAACAAAGAAAACAAACCTCACATAAAGACAATAAAGTACAGTTAGATACTGTGCTGTTGTCTTAATAATTTCTGATTCAGTACTGAAAGGCTAGACTTCAGAAGCTAAATACAAATTTCACTGAACAGTAAAAGAAAATCTCTTAGAAATGAACAGAGTTCAATCACATCATCTAAAACTGACTTGTATTATCTCTAAGCTACTGAAGTAGCCCATCACCGCGCAATGAAAAATTAGCAATGCCATCATATTATATTCTGGATTGCACTATGGTCTACTGTGGTCCACCAAGCCATTCTCTCAGAACAGAAACATTATATATATATTGCTGTGCTTGTAAAATTAAATCTATATGAAAGCAATTTGGAGTGGAAGATCAGAAGCACTTCCTATGAAACCTGATGACATTACAATGTTGCACAGGCACCATGATGATTGCAACCAGATAGGAGACCCTTTTTGCCATGAATATGAGGACAGGTGATCCTCATACAGACTTCCCTGCCATTTGATGTATGGGTGTTTCAGTGTCCATGTTATAAGAAACTGTCTAGCACAAGGAAATGCTAACATAGAATCACAGAATCATTCAGGTTGGGAAAGATGTTTAAGATCACTAAACACGCCTGTCTCTTTCCACTTTGACTAGTCAAAAAGAGAATTGCCAACAAAGCCTTTTTCTATTCTTCTGTTCACTATGTACCGGGCAGGGTCTACGAGCAGAGCACAGCTGCAGCAGCCCACAGCTGCAGGAAACACCAGTTCAAAGGCTGGCTGCTCCCTTCATGAGTCCCAGTAATGCTTGAGATGGCAGAGCTGCCCTCAGCCCCTGCTTGCTCCTGAGGACAGGAAGCACGTATGCAGGCAGGGGACACCAGTGGGTTAGAATATGCTGGAGTGTCCTTCTGCACACGTAAATTGGGCAAGCCCAGGAGAAGGCTCCAGATATGAAGTGAATTGAGCTAACTATGGCACTACAGAGGCAGGTGCTCCAATATCCTCATGAGCCACAGGCAGCTTGCAGCACAGCCAACATCATGGGCTGGCTTTTAAAAGTACCACAAAAGCTGCAAGTACTGAAAAACCATCTGGCTGGCTGTTCTTCTGAGCCCTAACTCCTGTAATAGAAAAATATTTTCCTCTCTATGTTTATGCCAATGAGCATTTCAATTCATATGTTCTACAGGGAGGGGTTATTTGTCACACAACAAATGGTGCAAAATTCTTAATTATAGATAAAAAGAGATAGTAATGCAGTGAAAAGGTAAGGTAGATTAAAAAATCCTAGCACCTAACATGAGTTTAAAAAGCACTGCTCCTTTTTCACCTATTACTTCTTATACTCTTCCTGTGTGGTACAGCCTTATTAAAAATGAAAACTTCACTAATAATTTAGGATATTTTAAGTAAAATAGCTGATGAGAGAAAATGTAAAGGACATTTGGTTTTGATTTGTCATTCTGCTTCTGCCTAGGAATATGTGTCAGCAGCTACATGAATCATTTTAATTTCAAGGCCTTGAAATTCACCCTGAGGACTCCTGTCAGAAAGAAAGGATCTTCAGAGTCAAAAGAAGAAAATGTTAAAAACACAGCAACATTGTGGCTGTCATCTGGCAACAGGTCTTAGTTGTATTATTAATCGAAAATGAATCAAGAAGAAAAAAAATCTTATTAGATGTTGACAAGCAGCCCAATGCCGTGCTCAGTGAATGTAGCAGATACCCCACAACTAAGGTTCACAGAGGTTAGAGTGTTGCTAAAGTCTTGCCAAGGAGTCTCTGTTCAAAGCAGGACAAAATTCTTGCAAAGTCAGATTAAACCATGTTCAAAAGAAAGATATCTGTGGGTCTTTCACGTCTTGTATGCTTAGCCGATCAAGACAAATACAGTCAATTCCATTTATTTCAGTGTTTGTTTCGACAGAAGGTAGGTAGTAATGGATATCTGACATATAAGCCAGTGAAAAATTACTATCCCTGGAGGCCACTCCTATGAAAAACAAGACATTAATTGTTCCTCATATCTTTAAAGAACAATACATCCTGAGAGAAGCACATGGATGGTAAATATGTATCACCCTCTCTTCAAGCCATACCAAAAAGTTACAGCCTAATCGTCTACGTTTAAATTTGCATTTCTTAAAGATTTAATTTTGCATCTGCTCTTCTCTGAATAGAAACAACTCCAGAAATGGATGTTAGAAAAGTTTTAAAAATTATCAGATGTTGACTTTATGTACGTTTGCTTATTTTGTTTCAGTAGTCCAGATTAAAAAAAAAAAAAAAAATCCACTTGCAAGATCTTTATCATGGAAATAATACCAGGGAAAAAGGAAGATTCTAACTGAAGAGAAGTGTAAAGATGGAATTTATAAGAATGATGAATATCCAAAAGTTATGTCAAGAAACAGTATTTTAAAAACAACTACACAAGCCAAAATTCAATTGTACTACAAATGTACTTTATATTACATTGCACTTGCTTTTAGTTTCCTGACTTAATAGGGTATTAACTGAACAAGGAGATGGTGTCTCAAAGTAAACAAATCTACATGTTGAATATGAAATGAATGTTTTCTGTACTGTAATGTATCACTGTTAGAATTATTAACAATAGTGCAGTGTAAGAGTAAGACTACCATATTCAGAAGAAATTGTGTGTTTCCAGTAATTTTTTTTACGTTCTTTCATCTTCTGTGATACTTTACAGATGAGATTTTTACATTAGCAATTTATATATTGTCATGGTTTAACCCCAGCCAACAACTAAGCACCAGACAGCTACTCACTCACTCCCCCCACACCCAGTGGGATGGGGGAAAATTGGAAGGAAAAAGGTAAAACTCGTGGGTTGAGATAAGAACAGTTTAATAGAACAGAAAGGAAGAAACTAATAACTCTAATAATTACAATAATAAAATTACAATAATAGTAAAAAGATTGGAATATACAAAACAAGCGATGCACAATGCAATTGCTCACCACTCGCCAGCTGACGTCCAGTCAGGTCCTGAGCAGCGATCCCCCCAGGCCACCTCCCCCCACTTTATATGCTGGGCATGACATCACATGGTATGGAATACCTCATTGGCCACTTTGGGTCAGCTGCCCTGGCTGTATCCCCCCCCAACTTCTTGTGCCCTTCCAGCCTTCTTGCTGGCTAGGCATGAGAAGCTGAAGAATCCTTGACTTGGTCTAAACACTACTTAGCAACAGCTGAAAACACCAGTGTGTTATCAACATTCTTCTCATACTAAATCCAAATTTTAACACTATACCAGCTACTAGAAAGAAAATTAACTCTATCCCAGCCAAAACCAGGGCATATATCTATAATTAATCATTCGTCATGGCAGTGTTCACACAAAATAATTTGCGGATATACCTTATAGCATTTTGTAATGTATTGTATTATTTTTATTATCTTGGTATACCTTGCAACTGTTGTTTTACTAGAGCATTCCGGAACTATTGCAGAATGTGCTACACTACACAAATTTGAGGTTAGAGGCAGAATTTTTGGAGTAGTTTCCAAAAAAATTGTATAGTACTTTATGTCAATTTTTTCAGAATCAGAAGATGCAATTGTTGACATATATTGTCAACACCACTGAGAATCCCTTGGAGATAGTATCACACCTTAGCGAAATCTAATCTATTGAATAAAACACAAGCTTATAAAAAATATCCAGAAGGGCCATTATATTTGAGTACAAAGTTCTGTAAAAAAACAACAGAATGAGTTTTGTCTGCTTTTCCTAATTTAAAGCAGTTTCTCTTTTCTCTTCTTCCAATGTACAAAGTAAGCTAGATATTTTCCACAAAGTCATCCACTTTGAAAATGGAGGCTTCCACTCTACAGCACAGAAAGGTATTATATTTAAGTAAATGCAAAGGATTAGACAAGTAAACATACTCGTATGTTCTTTCAGTGATTCAGTTACTTTTACAGAACATTACGGCTCAGATGATTAATCCATTTCACTGTGACACTAACTTTTTAACAGAACTGATTACAAATGGATTAAAGCCAAGAGTTGGAAATGCATTCAAGCAAAAGGACCTGCATTGTGTTGCCAGTCCTTGCCATTTCATATTGAAGACAAATACCTAAAGAAAATCTCATCATAAGGAGAGATTTCTCAGGAAGAAATGGCCTTAGCTGATAATTCGCTCATTTTATTTTCATCTTCCACTCAAGTAAAGTGAAGTCTGACTCGCATGGCAGTTAGATATACAGGGAATTGTTGCATTTTCTGCCCCAACACTTTTAGATGCAATCTATTGATCTAAAATAGATTTCTTGAAAGACCAGTTTGGGAGAGAGAAAAACTTCATTTAATCTACCCTCCTCCTTCAGGATTGCTCCCATGATGGCTATATCTGCTTCTGGGACTACAATTGCTTTACTAAATTCCAGGAAGGCTTCTACTCTTGCACCTTTCCCAATGTTACAGATGGAATTGATTTTTTCCTTGCAAACATCGTAAGCATGCTCTCAAAATAGTATGTAACAGAAATACTGAGAATTTTATGAACCACTTAAGGAAAAAGAAGAGGAACAGCATCTTTAGAATATTTTAATACTGCAATCATGACCAAAAATAATATAAAAAATGTCATGCTTTAATCCTGAAATGTGTTCCAAGAGAAAACCAAGGCAAAACTATGTGAAAAGAAAACAAAAGACTCCCTTGGGGACCTAAATTAAAGCCTGCAGACTGGGCGGCACTCCTCTGCAACGGGTAGCAAACAGAGCTCCATTTCTCCCTTCTCTAGTGTGACAATTTTCGATGACAGAGGCTTTACCTAATGTTTAAAATATTGCAGAAGGTATGTAGTAGCTTGGAATTTGAAAACCTTTTTTTGCCTGAGGGATGGGTTTTGCTCATGGGTTTAAAAATGTGAAGAAAAAACATCTATCTTACAGACCTTTGCTGACAATAACACTTGCAACAGTATCAGGGCATTGAAGGGGTTGGCAGCTCCCTGGGGCCAGGTGCCCAGTGGCTCCCCAGGTGGGTGATGGCAGGGCCCGGCAGCCAGGGCCCGTCCCACCCCCAGCCAGGAGCAGGGCAGCCGGGGCACTGGGGCAGCCCCAGCCCAGGGCATCGAGCACCTCCCTGGGGATGGGGACCTGGCTCGGCAGGGCCCACGGCTGGGCAAGGCAGGGCTGTGGGGAGCTGGAGACCGGCCCTGCTGCTGTGTCACAGCGACTGATGGCCTCGGGGGGCTGACCTGGGGTCCTGGGTCCCAGCCAGGGTGGGGGGTCCTGTTAGTGGACTCCGGATCCTGACAAGCAGAATGGCAAGTCTATTTGCTCTTTCCAAATTTCCATATAAAGACAGAGCCTTTGATTTGGTAACATACCTGTGTGCTTTTGTCATGTAAACATTCCAGTTCCAGTTATGGTGGTGGACAAACACTGATGGATCTGACCCTCAGGCAAAAAGACCTAACTCCTACTACCATGCACTAGTTAAGTCACAGAATACATGCGTAAGCAAAGACAAGTAAAAAGAAATGAGTACTGAACAGTATCTACTCCTGGAAGTAAAGTTACAGAGTCTCAGGAAGTCTGGTTATCATCTCTCCTTAATTTTAAGTTCACAAATATGCTGGCAAATCATAAAGACAGTTACAAAGACATGAGGTAAGTGTGTTGGTTACTGTGTTTGAACAGAGCCTATATGCAGTGTTAAAGACCAGAAAAACCCCACTGTACTGCTTCTGCTGCTGCTTTTGGGCTTGACAAAGTCTGCAAGGGAATGAAAACGAACTCTGGGGCAAGTTCAGAAAAGATGGGACACCAACTAAGGGAAACTGGGAAACCTTGTTGTCAGGCTTTGTGTTCCCCATTCACACAGGCAGTGACAGTGTGCAGGCTGCAAAGCCAAATATCGAAGGGAGGACAAATGCTGACATACAGCTGGTAAAGGTCAAATTTCCTGAACAGATCACAAGTTTGTTGGTGGTTTCCAGAGGCAGTTTCTTTTTTTCCTTCCTATTCAGGTAAGAACTGAATTATAGAGGTTCCCCAAATGTTATCTTTGTTGTTATCATATTTTAAAATTGGTGTAAGATGCATTCATAAATACATTGTGCTTCTTTGTTTTTTTAAGTAGATGATCAATGGATATGGAGCTCGTGTTGATTTTATAAAGCTTTTGCTCAGTTTCTCTTCGGAGGTATCTCAGCTGCAGTTGAATTGGTTTTGCTGGACAATAGTTCTTGAGAAGCATTGTCTTTATACATAATCTTTTGGAAAAGCTTCATCATTGTACTAGGTTTGTTGTTCTGTATGGTTTGTTACAAGACAAGATGTTATCATCAGCCCCATTTTTCAGATTGTAACTGAAAATGTATGCATTATTCTAAAAAATGAAGACTGACGGGAAACTAGATGCATGCATATTTATTGATTTAATGTAGATGATGCATTAATTCTGAGAGTAGCTATATTTTTAAATCGCAGGATTTGTGTGCATTATAAAAATCTCTGTTTATATGCAACTACTAAGGAAACAGTATCCTCAATCAATTCTATATGCATTTCCTTTTCACAAGTCTACCACAACTGGTCTTCTCCTCACCTCCAGTGTGAATTAAATGTAATTTCTCAAAGTGTGAAAGGCAAAAATGTGAACTTACTCAAACTTATTATTAAAGCAATAGCATTATTAACACAATATATTTGTAAAAACCCTCCTAAAATAGAGACACAAGAAGTTAAGCCATTTAACAAATATATAACCAGTGTGTCTCCAACCATAAGCAGGCATCCTAGCATTGCCAAACTGGCAGATAACATATCTCCTGGAATAGTACCTCAATAATGCTACCTCTCATTTTCATTGCCACTGCAAAGCTTCATTGCCACCCTCTAACTGCATTTCTGAAATTATTATCCTCAACAATACCAATACCTACAACAGCTTGTGAAAGGGAAAATTAAATTGGAAAAGGGAAATGTGGATCAAGAAGCAGAGCTGTGTATGAATTAGGGCAGCTCTACAAGTTTTAACTTAATGCTTTGCTCTATATCTTCATTTCAGTCCTCCAGCCAAAAATTTAAGAGGAAAAAAAAAAAAAAAGATTCAATGTCCCAGCAATTCTTTCTTGTAGAACTAGAGATGCCAATAATAACCTATTGTCTAGAAAAAGAACACCTGTTAGCACAACTAAAGGCAATAAAGTCACTGCTTAATTCCACAACAATAAAGACTGATCTGTAAAAGTATTGCTAACACGTGGACTGGTCCTTAGGGGCAGAGTCTTTAAAGAGTCTAGTGCATTAATCTTCTAAGTCAGTGTCCTGGCTCTCATCCCAGTTGAGCTAAAAATTACAGTAATGTATTTATGGCTTTAGGGTGAAATCTTATTCATTCCCTTTCCCTGAAGTTAAACACATTTTATCACACATGCAATTTCCACACTTTGTTTGGATGGAACATTAGCCTTCCTTGTTTAAAAACAGAGAACTTACAATTCAACGTTCATATATCCCTTGTGAAAAGTTCAAAGACACAGAGAGAAACACCTGTTCATAGAAGTAATTCTAAGCTGGAAAAATGGATATTTTACAGACACTTGCAATGGAATGCTTTTCTCACACCAAGATCTTTTAACTTCTGTAATAGATACAGCATGGTATTTTAGACCTTCAAAAACCAGCAGGCTCTTTACTACCCTCAGTACATCTGAAAAGATGTGAAAGTCTAGATGTGTGGACAACCAAACATAATAAACATTAACATCAGGAAACTTTTCCAATGTCGCATACAAGGTAAAAGCAAAACTTGGCAACGGTGAGCAGATAGCAATTTTGCACCTAAGAGAAAGACTGTAAAGGATGTGACAACAGAATCCAGACTACATGATCATGTATGTCTCGCTGCTTTTACATCAGGACTTTAAATCTGGTTGAACAAATAAACACAGTGCTTCACCAGTGTACTGGTCTTGGCTGGGACAGAGTTAATATTCTTCATAGAAGCTCTTATGGTGCTATGTTTTGAATTTGTGCTGGAAACAGTGTTGATAACACAGGGATGTTTTGGTTACTGCTGAGCAGTGCTTACCCAGAGCCAAGTTCTTTTCTGCTTCTCACCCCACCCCACCAGCGAGGAGGCTGCGGGGGCACAAGGAGTTGGGAGGGGAGACAGCTGGGACAGCTGACCCCAACTGACCACAGGGATATTCCAGACCATATGACGTCATGCTCAGCAATATAAAGCTGGGGGAAGAAGAAGGAAGGGGGAGTGTTCGAAGTTATGCCATTTGTCTTCCCAAGTAACCGTTACATGTGATTGAGCCCTGCTTTCCTGGAGATGGCTGAACACCTGCCTACCCATGAGAAGTAGTGAATGAATTCCTTGGTTTGCTTCACTTGTGTGCGTGGCTTTTGTTTTCCCTATTAAACTGTGTTTGTCTCAACCCACCAGTTTTCTCACTTTTATCCCTCCCATTCTCTCCCCCATCCTATTGTGGGGGGAGTGAGTAAACGGCTTTGTGGGTCTTAGCTGCCTACAGGGGTTAGCCCACAATAACCAGGCATTACGTTGTAAGTGTAAAAATATATCTGTGTATTTACAGATTAAAGGTTACAAAGTAAAAAAAAAAAAAAAAGCGTTTACCAACAAAAGGAATGCAGTTACCATATTGCAGTAGTTCTGGTTACGAAGCCAAAATGATAATATGATCTGGGAATTTGCCAATTGCCAGTTAGTGGTTACAGAAGCATGTGCCAATTTCTTTTTTATATTTCTTTAAGGATAACTTGTGGCTGGACCACACAGATTGTCCACAGTAGTTGTTCAAAACACCAGATGATGAAGGAATAACAAACATAGAAACAAACAGGAGCAGAACCAAGGAATAGTTTCTTCCCTGTTTCTGTAATCAACCTCCAATACACATGGTCCAACTCATAGGAGAGGACAAAGAAGGTTAGAACATCAGGCAATCTTTTTGCCCTCACTTTTCTGCCTCCCATGCCCATCCTTTTTAACTATATCATTGATGCTGGAAGAGATAGTGGTGGTAGGTAACCAGCAAAGAAAGTACACTGCCAGAAGTGTAGACATGGTCCTGACAAGTGATCAGCCCATCTCATGCTTCTCAAAGCCCTGCTCCAGCAGGCAGACCACATAATGTCCTGGGGGTGGATGGCAAAAATTGCACTAGGATACACAGGCAAGAGGATAGCCCAGCAAATATCAGTCACTATTAGAAACACTGAACTAGGTTGTACAGACCTTTGCTCTGAAGCAGTGCTGCTGCTTTGGTATTACTCTTATTATGCATCTGCAGCATACCATTTTGCCCCTCCTTTTTGTACACTTTTGATTAGCAAGGACCCTTCCATGCAGTTTCCATGCAAGTGGAAAGCAAGGCCTAAACAACGAGTTTTCAGTTGTACCAATGCCCTCATAAAATCTTCAACTGTACCAGGACAGAGCCCTTAGAAAATGAAAAGAAACAGTGGATTGTTTGGCTGCTCATATCTCTCTGCCCATCTGTCTGATGGCCCGAGATATCCTTTGAATAACTCTATGGAAAACTGTAATAGTATATCAATACTTTGAACACATAAGAAAACTATGAGAATTGAGTCCATTGTTTAGAGTTTATCTTAAAAGTGTGAAAACTGTAGGTGTAGAAAATCCAATATTTACTTAAAATTGAAAGCAAAGGACATTACAATATTTACATTACTCTTAGCTGAGAGCTAGCAGATGACACTCTCAAAGGAGTATTCATGACAATATTTTTAGACAGAGCACGTATTTCTGTTCCTTCAGAAATGGAGGAGTGCATTGTACAGTACTTGGTAGAATTAGAAGAATGAGGTAAGACTTTCAAATTTTGAGTTTGAATTTCTAGTGATTCTCTTGACAACAAACTGTAGACTTTGGCAATGATATACACTAGAGATGTAATTTCTGTTACAACATTTCAGAAATTCCTTGAGGGAAAATAAATGTATGAAAACCTGAATATGGAATACAGTTCTTACAACTTCAAGATAAAATTACAGTACCCATGCATAAAATAAATTTATTTTAATCCTACACAGTTAGAAAGATGTATCACTAATAAAAATCACTTTCAGACTGATTCTTCACTGTGACCTAATCTTGATACTAAGTAGAAACCAATCACATATAATTAAATTGGAGTTTTTGCTAATAGCTATGAATAAGTGGACTGCAACATAAGTGCAAGTGAGATTTTGAAGGTTCACAATAGATATTTCCTTACTCAACTGAAACAGAATATGTCATTAGCAAAATGTTATGATTAATGCAATCGCTCTGACTGGTTTTATAAGATTTAATTATTGAACAATAATAGTTGAAGAGCCCATGTGTTAAAACTGTGATAGAGGAGGTTAAGTTTACTTTAAGGCTGCTACAGGAACCTGGGCATCAGCTGTGGTGCCTTAGTTGTGGAGTTAGGGGTATGTCATGAAGTATTCCTTTAGAGTAGAATCATTGAAGTTATGCAAGATACTTCTATAGCCCTGTAAGGTCATTAAAATTATATTGGAGCCTCTCAGCACGAAGCAAACAGATAGTTAAACACAGGACTCTCTAGTTTCAGTTAGCACTTTGATATGAACCAACCTGCATATCAGCCGGGGATCATTAACCCCAGTAAACATGCTTAATTTAAACAGATGTCACTAAGACAGATATTTCAACTAAAAAAAAGTAAGAATTCTTAACATAAAAAATAAGGATGCTCATTCAAGTAAGTGGCACAATTTGATTTCTGAAATGATTTTACTGACTAGTATGATTTCCTATGTATGGCAGACGCAGGGTCATGAAATATCTTATCTTTACTCCAATTAGTGCAGTAGATTCTTATCTGGGATACCAGGACAGACTGTTCTATTGAAGCATGCAAAGAGTGCTCTTCCTTTTTGTACTGGAAAGTCTATGCAACTCCTCTTTATTCCAATTTAAGTTATTTTTTCTAAAATAAGGAAATGGGGTAGACCTTAATCCATTCAATCCATAATTATTACCTCAGTATTTAACGAACTTACTTTTAATAGATTCCATTAATTAATGACTTTTTTTAAAGTATCAGTATTTACTTAGCAGTACCAAATCTATGAATAACTTGATAAGCAATCAATATTTTTTCCTCATTTTGCAGAGGAATACACAGGTAACTTTAAAATTACACTCTACATACCATAATGCCACAAAAGCTGCTATTTCCGTATGACCTATGGCCAAGAACTTCTAGAAAATTATGAGTAACAGTTACAGATGAGGATAAAAACCTTGAACTTCAGGATTGCTCATTTGGTGTTTGTGAGGCACATCTCTATATTTGGAAGCATCTATTCAGGCATTGACTATGTTTATTATTTGTATTGTGCTCTCAGTCAGCGACCAAACTAAATAATTAGTGAATAGGTCATTTCTTATAGGGTTGCTTGAAGGCATTGTTCATATTATTGTGAAGACAGAAAGCAGGAGGAGGTTGACACTCTCCTCACACTTCATAATTAGTCTGTACTAATTTGCAGTGACGTTCTTTCATAAATAGGCATATATATTTCTTTACTATTTAATATCTTCAAGAAAAAAAAATAAATAAGGTGATCCATTATTAAGATCTAATATTACTGCTGTAACAACAGATCATTATAAATACAAATATCTAATATTTTTTCACATTTAATTCAATGATAAATATGTTTCTCTCCCATCCCACCAATGTCTACATTTCAATTCAGAACTGCAATGAATGAAGGTTTTAATCTCTTATTTCATCACAGTTACAGCCAGAACTGCTGATTTGAAAGGACAAATGCCCCACAGATTAATTCACTCTGTATGTTCTGTTCAGAAAGATTGATGTATCTGGGAAGAGCTGTGTGTAGCTAACATCCTCCAGATACGGGTTTACTATGTAAGCAGTAGAATTGGACTATGGGTTTCACTTTTATTCCCGAAGCATGTGGCAACTGAAAGTGGGCTGCTATAGCTGCTAGAAAAAGCATACAGTCTAATTTGAGGTTTCCTTAGAAAAAACTGAGATTCTGAGGTTGAGTTAGTAGTCAAATGTTGACTGTTGATGAGCCACACTTGACATAAGGAAAGAACAAGCAGGGATACATCCTACATCAAGTTCATAGATCAAAAAACCTCACGGTTTGGGAAAGGTGGAGTATTAAATTCTTAACTCCAACTTCCAGGAAAAGTTTTCATGTATATTTAGGCATTTCAAAAGACGTTCAAAGTTCTGCAGGGAGGGGAGGGGAGGGGAGGGGAGGAAGGGGGAACCATGTTAAAATACTAAGAATATTAATAAATTATGTGCTCTACTCATTTGCTCTACTCTTCGCTAATAACTTAACTTTTCAATTTATTTTATTTTTACAGTGAGGTTGATGGTACCCTAAAAGGCCAAGTGATTCATGTTTTCTGGGGTTCCCTGAATATTTTGATTTAAAAAATCATATAATCCTATACACCTAACGTTTGCAAATACACCTAGAATCTAGACATTGACAACTTCTCTCCCTTTCATCAGCATTATTAATACATACTTATTTATAAAAATTCAGCAGTATGTTTTGCTGCAATTGGGGAGGAAAGCAAACAGGAACCAGTACAGGCTGTCACAGCTAATTACTAATTACATAGCTAATTAATTGCATCCTATAGCTAGTTACTAAAAATCATTAATAAACACAAATACAAAACAATTCCTAGAAAGCCATACATAGTCAAAGGATTTTTAAAATCTTACACTTTATGTTATGCGTAGACAGTAGTTCTGACATTCACAGTCATAACAACATAGGTGCAGCAAATTTTTACACACAGAATTTACAATTATTCCTTCCCAGCAGAAAAAAACAAACCAAAACATAACAAAACACAGGCCCTAGAGTCAATCAACTGAAAAACTAAAGATTGTTTGGAGCTGCCAAATCTGGTAGCCTGATGGAGAGGAGGTTGCTGCAGCTCCCTGTTTTTAATTCATGATTTAGAAGCAGTAGTGAGACCAAGTGTGTGTTCCCAAGAGGCACGCACACAGATGCAACACATACACGCAGTGGGTGACACACAGGTAGAAACACTCAGCACTCAAACACAAATGGCACAAACAGCCTCATCCTCCTCCAGCTGACCAGGAGGAAGGACGGTTTATAGTTGGAAATATACGCACATACTCAACATGGATCCCTCCTGCAACTTGCCTTAGACAATCAGTCTATCCAGTAGCTGGCACTGGATGCCCAGTCTTTACACTTGCTGGCACCCAGCCATACAAGTGCGAGGCCTGCAGCTCCCCTCCAGCTGCAAGTACAGACCCCCTTTTAATCCTGGACACACTCATACATCCCCACGCACCCCAACACCCAGTAATGGGCCTTACACACTGAGCATATCCAGTACCAGTCCTAGACCCTCTGGACACACAGTGCCCAATGACACCCCCACATATACATTATGAGCCCCCAGTAGCTGGCTTTGGTACCCATACTATAGAGGAGCTGGCTCCTGGCTCCCTGGTCTCCCCTTGCCTCATGTACAGAGCCACACAGATGCAAACTGGCCTCTCAGTGAACCCACAGACCACACAGTCGCTCCAGACTGGTCTAGACCTCTTGGCCCCTCCAACAGCTGACTTGTGACACCTCTGGTCTGTCCAGTATCTGGCCCAGACTTTTGGCCACATGGATACCTGGCACCCAAGCCACTCACCTGACTCGCTGGCTACTCCAGCCTGAGATTCGGCAGTGATCCCACACTGACGTATGCACCCGTGCAATACACACATACTCTGCACTCTCCAGTTTACTGGCACCACAGACACACAGGCCCCTCTGACGCATGGTCCAGCTCCAGTTACTGGCACTTGAATCTCCACACACACATGCACACTGACAGAGAGCCCCTTTACTCAGGAAAATAGTTAGAAATGGAGCACAGTAAGACATAGGACAGACTATGCTGATCAAGCACAGGGCATAACCAGACAATGGTGCTGAGCAAGGGCCTGTTTACACACGACTGGCCCCTTTTATCCCCTTATCCATCTATTTTTCCCTTGTTTTTTCCTCCCTAATCCATCTCAATCCCTCCTTTTCCCTGCCTATCACCCTAAACATCCAAGAATAAGTCTAGCACAATAGCATAAAGCTCTTCCCTGCACCCCATAATGTGTCCCATACCCCTGTAGGCAGTAGCTCCCTCAGCCTGAAGGGTGATCAGGGCAGCATCTCCTGTTGGCTGCTCATGATGGGTTTCAGCCCCAGCCCGTGGGGCTGAGGCTCTCCTGGGATAGCCCTGGGAAGGACCCAGGCTCAAGTCTCTAATTAGGGCAGGGGGGTTACTCTTCCAGCACTGCACCTCTGCCCTCCTTTGGGTGTGTGAAGACAAGCCTTTTATCAGATAAGCCAACAAAGGTGATGTTCTGCCAAGAACACAGCTTTTTTTACTTCAAAGTTTGTAATTTGGTGCTGGCCCACTATTATGTTTTAGATGTATGAGTTCTAAAATCCTATTTAAACTATTCTAAACTAAGCTCCTAAAAATCTGTAACTTTTAAGTCTTCAGATAGATAGTAAGTTGTTTAAAACCAAGTTCAGGCAGCACTAAGCTAGAAGCAGAAGACTTCTTAAGACGACTAGTCGCACTAGAGCTATGAACAGCTTGCTGTCTGCACCTGATAGCTCCAAGAAGCTTTACTGATAGCCATAAAAGATCCTTTGGCTTCACAAACATTACATTCAGTCATGAATGTTGGGACCTTTCTCTTTCTCTTTTTCCCTGTTTTGGCCCTTCTGTCTTGTAAAGGGAGTTTGTGCATGTCAGTGTAAATTCGGAAAACTTCCACATAAAATATAATTAAGATGGAACTGAACAATTGAAGCCTTAGGAAAAATAGGTCACTGAAATGCTTGCAAATTCAGAAGAGTGATGTTTTTAGAGAATGAGTCTTAAAACCCAGAAATTCAAAGTGAAATTTCATAGTGAAACACTCTATTCTTCAAGACTTTCCCATCATTTCCAATATTCTACTTCTTCCCATTATATCATGCCAAATTAAATTAACTGCTATTCTGCAATTATAAAAAGACAACTTATAAAATCAAAAAGCTTTCTCCAGTTTTTTCACTGTTTCACTGTCTACTTACCTCATAAGGCATTTATTCTTTTGCCATTTTAATAGACTAAGGTATCAGAATAATTTTCATATTCTATACACATATTAAAAACAATTTAAGATCATAAAGTGTTATTAAACCACTGTCAAAGCCTAAGGCTTGGGGAGTGAAAATATACTCCCGTCTGCTTTCTTTATAACGTACAAACAGTGATATAACAATACTATATTCTTTTGTGATACAGACCCGATACTGAGAACTTCCATTATGATTCTTCACTGAGTGAACAGAAGCTCCAGACTACAAGTTCCATACCATTATAAAAACAAAAAATATAGGCCATTGCCTCAGAGTGCCAAAAGAGAAGTAGAAATGTAGACCAGGGTTGTATTTCTAAGTAAAACAAGGGCAGAGAGAGCTTAAGCACTGCAGCACTGATTTTCCATACCTCTTAGTTGTTAGCATGTACCCCATAGTGGTTTTAGCCTGTGCCAGCCAGTATTCTGCCAGACTGTGTTCACACACATCTGGGTAAGGTGTGTGCCAGCAGTTGTTCTCAAAATACAGTATGTATGAACAGGCCTGTATCAGGTTTGCCTCCCAGCACCTTATATAGTCCTCCAACATGATCCTGCCATGCTTTGCACTCTTAGGCATTTCTAACATGAGCTCACAAATTTATAGAGTAATTTAGGTTGAGAGAGACCTCGGGGGGTCATCGAGTCTAGCCTCCTACTCAAAGCAAACCTCAAAGCTAGCTGAGATGGCACAGGTACACTTCTCTCGTAATAAAGCAAATGTATACCTCCAAGTTTCAGAGAGATTAACGTACACAAGCAAAGACACTTAAATGTAAAAACATTACTGTGAAAACTATTTACACTATACTTACTTCACTTCAGCACATTTTAAAAATCACTATTCTTCCCTACAGTTAAGTGTAGAGATCATTATATTTCTTTCACCTCAGTAGTAAAGCTTTGATATAGATAGGAAAAAACAGTTACAAAATTCAGATGAAAAAAGTGCTTTTTTAAACTGTATTTCCTCATTATGCAGGTCTATAAATGCATACTAAAAATATATCTTCATATTAATATTTAAGATAATGCTCCAGAAAATCTAAACCTAGTAACAACCCCCTTCCCCAAAAGAGATTTCTCCTCTCTTTAAAGAAACCAATTTGGATTCATTATACATAACTTACACTTTGTGGAAAAAAGGAGAGGGCAATGCATAGAGCTTAAGCATAAATATTTAAGCTCATTCTACTTCTTGAATCATAGAATAAATTTTCAGTGAAATGGCAATACTGCAGTTTTATAAATACAAGAATGATATTAATTTACTATGGTATATGTGTTGAAGCACGCATTCAATAATCCTCCCAAGCCTATCCTTCAGGCAAAACAAAGCATTTAAAATCATAATGTATTAGGCACACTTGATTCACTTCCTAAACAAGAGGCTTGAAAAGATGAAAAAGTGTTATTCCAGTTTGGCTGAATGGCTCATAACATGGCATGATGCAGAATTAATTCTGTACACAGTAGGCTCATTTTAGTACTCAGCAAAACATAGCAACTCCTAAATTCCATACTGTTAAACCATGATGTAGGATATAATAGGAATTAAAAAAAAAAATCCCACCCACCTATGTTTTGTGCCTTGAATTTCATCCACCAGACTTAGTTAACTGCAACATATTAGCCAAATAACACTGACAGAAATATAAAATACACACCTGTTTTAGGGTCAACAGAGAAATATGGCTGTCCCTGAAGAATACTGTACACTACTCTGGCGCTGTTTCCATATGTAGGGTCATCTGCATCTGTGGCTGTCACCTGTAGAACAGACGTACCTGTATATACAGGAAAAGAAAGGTTAATTGATAATAAATATAATTTTCTGTCAAATATAAATATTTTTAGATGCATTTTTGAAACCTCTACAGTCCCCACATTCTACAGTTGCGAGATTAATAACATTTTCTCTATATGTTATTAACCTATCATATTTTTAAGGAAAACTATAATAATTTGAAAAAAACTTTTTCCCTCTCTATATGTACATGTAACTTAATTACATAAATATATATAAACAGAAATAGTAACTCGATAGCATGCATATTTATGTGTGTTCACACGTACAGACCCCAAACATGGATATTGCTTAGACTTCCGAACAACTCATATTTATGGACTTCAGGATTATCTTCACCCACAATGCAAATTAAAGTTGAAATGCATATTTACAATAATTTGCATAAACACCCCATATCAATAAAAGATACTAAGGGAATCAAAAATTTTAGCTATTGGAAAGCTTCAAAGATCTGAAAATGAAATTAGTACTGGAACCTTGTTGGGATTCCAATGATGGATTGCAATGATGGCTGTCTATGTTAGGGAGTGTTTGAGTGTACAGAGCTCCATGATTGTGACGACAAGGTTGAGTACTTATTGGTAAGAATGAGAGGGAGGGACAACAACGCAGATATCGTGCTGGGAGTCCATTATAGACCACCCAACCAGGCTGAAGAGATGGATGAAACATTCTACAAAGAGCTGGCAGTAGTCTCACAATCGTGCACCCTTGTTCTCGTGGGGGACTTCAACTTTCCGGATGTCTGCTGGAAACACAACATGGCAGAGAGCAAGCAGTCTAGGAGGTTCCTGGAGTGTGTGGAAGATAACTTCCTGACACAGCTGGTAGGTGAGCCTATGAGGGGAGGAGCCTTGCTAGACCTCCTGTTAACAAACAGGGAAGGACTGGTGGGAGATGTGGTGGTTGGATGCTGTCTGGAGCTTAGCGACCATGAAATGGTAAAATTCTCAGTTCTTGGTGAGGCAAGGAAGGTGGTAAGCAAAACCACCACTATGGACTTTTCAGGAGACTGGTTGAGAGAGTCCCTTGGGAGACAGTCCTGAAGGGCAAAGGCTGGACATTCTTCAAGAAGGAAGTCTTAAAGGCTCAGGAGCAGGCTACTCCCATGCACGGCAAGACGAACCGCCGGGGAAGACGACCGGCCTGGCTGAACAGGGAGCTTTTGCTGGGACTCAGGAAAAAAAGGAGAGTTTACCATCTTTGGAAGAAAGGGCAGGCAACTCAGGAAGAGTGCAGGGACCTTGTTAGGTCATGCAGAGAGGAAATGAGAAAGGCAAAAGCTCAGCTAGAACTCAGTCTGGCCACGGTCGTAAGAGACAACAAAAAATGTTTTTACAAATATGTTAACTATAAAAAGAGAGCCAAGGAGAGTATCTATCCTTTACTGGATGCAGAAGGGAACATTGCCACCAGAGATGAGGAAAAGGCTGAGGTACTTAATGACTTCTTTGCCTCAGTCTTTAATAGTGAGACCCATTATCCTGGGGGGAACTCTGCCTCCTGAACTGGAAGGCAAAGACGGAGTGCAGAATACAGCCCCCACAATCCAGCAGGAAATAGTTAGTGACCTGCTATGCCATCTGGACACTCACAAGTCTATGGGACCAGATGGGATCTATCCAAGACTACTGAGGGAGCTGGCGGAGGAGCTTGCCAAGCCACTCTCCATCATATATCAGCAATCCTGGTAAACGGGGGAGGTCCCAGAGGACAGGAAGCTTTCCAATGTGATGCCCATTCACAAGAAGGGTTAGAGGGAGGTCCAGGGAACTACAGACCTGTCAGCCTGACCTCGGTACCGGGGAAGATTATGGAGCGGTTCATCTTGAGTGGGCTCACATAGCATGTGCAGCACAACCAGATGATCAGGCCCAGCCAACATGCGTCCATGAAAGGCAGGTCCTGCTTAACCAACCCAATCTCCTTCTATGACCAAGTGACCCACCAAGTGGATGAGGGGAAGGCTGTGGATGTTGTCTACCTGGACTTCAGTAAGGCCTTTGACACTGTCTCTCACAGCATACTCCTCGAGAAGCTGGCGGAACATGGCATAGAGAAGCGTAATCTTTGCTGGGTAAAAAACTCGCTGGATGGACGAGCCCAGAGGGTTGTGGTG